>JAECUM010037532.1:0-15635 GCA_016617855.1 Megalonaias nervosa
TCTCTCTCTCTCTCTCTCTCTCTCTCGTAACTTGATTGTAGTCTGCACTCCTTCCCACTGTGTTACACGGGTATGGAGCTATTTTTCCTTCAAATAAATAAAGCGCAACCTAAATATTTGTCAGGGTTTATTCGTCTCTGGCACTGGACAATATACTCACTCTTGTTATGTCCGATATCGTCTTATCGTAACTCAACAGAACTAAGCTAATGTGGTCAGTTCGCAACCCGATGGTGATACACAATCCGATTAACATAAAATTAACATCTTATCTAGGAGATGATCGACCACTGTGTTATTGCCCGGATCGAGTAATTAATAACATTAAAAATGAAAATAAAGAATTGAATAACAGAGATCTGAACAGAGATATAAAATAAAATAAAACTCGAGCCCCAGTATGCAAGATACAACATTTTAATCAATTACATAAACAATATGAAATCAAACATGACATGTGAATGGCCCACTTTTTCTCAAATATAGATTTACAAAATTATGTGAAATTCAATTCGCCGTTCTGTTATACTGATAGAATAAATTTCATCATATGATCTAATGACAGATCGAACTCAAATTGCAGCATGACAACATCACGTGGTGTTTACGGTCTTTTCCAAATTACTGCTGGTAATAGGTCGGCCTTCTCTCTCTCTCTCTCTCTCTCTCTCTCTCTCTCTCTCTCTCTCTCTCTCTCTCTCTCTCTCTCTCTCTCTCTCTCTCTCTCTCTCTCTCTTCTTCGGTCATCAGCCCTTGGTTGCAGACTGTGCTCTTTTCCCACTGTGAAACTGTATTGAACTATTGTCTTTCCTTCAAAATAAAAAATAGTAACCAACCTAAATACAAGCCAGGTTTGTCCTTCACCTGGGATCAAAAAATATTCCCACTTTCTTGCGTCAGATATCGTCTGTCGAACACAAAAGAACTAGCTATGGTCATTTCGCACCTAATACGCACTCACTGTTCTATTATCAAAAATCGATGTCTTTTTGGCGGCTACCGCATTCCAACTGACCATGATATAATCAGACCTCTTTAGATAAACCATCACACCGCGCTGTGGCTAAGATTTACCAACTGTCAGTTGGAACACATTACTCGATTCTTAGCTGAAGAGAATTCACAACTTAATTACTCATTCTTTGTCCTAACTACGTCACTGGCGATTCACTGACATAGATATCCAGACATAGGTAATATATATTCTCAGTATACCTTATAAAAAGCAATAAATCTTGATGATAAAATCACTTATGACAGACAATATACTCTTCACAATTCGTGTCAGAAGAAATACATGAAATCTAACTATACATGATTTCGATTATATACAAAACAACGGAATCCGAACTCATTCATATAATGAAATATTTTATGACATTCTTAACACATAACATGCACGATTAATTCTGAACAAGAAAAATTGAAGTATGAATTTAAAAGCATAAAATCAACAATAAATACAGACTTTCATCTATGAATATATACTGCATACAATCGAAACTAACCTGGTGCTTTATTTGAGATTCGCACCTTCCTATGAACCTAAATCTCTTCCTTTCCATGTCCTCAACTTTCGGACACTCGTCCTTAGGACGATTTATTTAACGAGAAAAGATACTTGCTACTTTTCCTCCGAGTAAATTTCTTGGCGTCCCGCAGAAATGTATTATTTATACAGATTAATTTTATGAGGGAATCTATTTTGAAACCCTGAATTCCATCTTGGAACACATATCCTTCGCTTAGCTTAGCTAATCAGGGTTACTACTTTACCCGCCAAATGCTCTATCACTCCCCTAGAAATCCGTCTTTATTAATAACTATTCTGGAAAATATCATTTTATGATACCTGTTTCAAATAAACGACAATTTCCTAAAAATATCCCTGGTTTACATGAATGATGGAAATTTTACCTCTATGACCTTGCGTTAACATTGCATTCCTGTCTGTTCCTAACTGTCAAATTTCAGATTTATGCCTAAAGCAGGAAATAATAATTTTCGCTAGCTACCAAGTTTATCGGCGAGCTAGTCCATACGTCAATCTTACTGTTTACGTGTCACGCTGACCACGAAAGAACGTACTGTGAAATTTTCTACAAACATATTATTCTACAAACTTTTGCACCATTACAGTGTAGTACTTTTTGTCTGTGGCCTTTAGATACAAAAGTGATTTAATATAAACAATATTTGTTCCAAACTTGGGTCTCAATCCAACCACCTCTAGTTTTTAAATCGAACGATTATACTAATGGGTAACTAATTCAGATAATATTATATTTTTTTCTTATATATGTCGGCAAAAAATGTGATGGTATAAAAATATTGCCTGTCTGTTTGAGTTCATCATATATCTATAACTGAATTAATTTTATTCGATCGAGAGAGACAGAGACAGAGAAAGAAAGAAAGAAAGGAGTACATAGTATGCAGGTAAATGAGGATACTTGGTTTTTGATTTTATCGATTCGCCATTTGATTAAATCAAGTCGTGTACTATGATACATTTATTCTCAACATACGGAGTACTCGTTTGTTTTGGATGGTGTATATAGTCTTTATATTTTCTCTGTTTTTAGCTATGGTTCTTGATATCCTGCTTTGAATTTATGCTTCATTTGCCTATCCAGATTTTTAGCTTATTTTTATTTTAGTTTGCTGGTGAAGATATTTCACTACCTCAATTATAGCATTTTGTCAATACCATTTTTATAGTAATCATATTGTAAATATCACGTTGGTTGGTTCTGTTTCAAATAGTATGGTATAGAAGAAGCTTCGGACACATCTATAATTAGTTGAAGAAGTAATCTCGTGGTTGTTGGGGGTGGGGTTTGCTGGTATTTTTCTATTGATGCTGTAGTAAAAGATTCTGCCTTGTGCTGTTTATTTTTGTTTGTTTATGTGAAGTGGAAAGAAAATTGGGCTTAACTAATGGCCTTGTGTTGTCCACAGCCACGTACTAAATGTATAGCCAGCGTTTGAATGAATCGGACAGTAATTCTCTTGAATCCGTGAAACTATAAACTATGATACATTTACTCCTTGTGCATGGCTCACTCGATTAATTTAGCTGGTTAACAAAAAAGAAATCTTTCTCACTATTTTGACTATCATTTGTCTCTATTCTTTTTTAAATGTATACTTCATTTGGCTGCTTGACTGCCGTTTGTCTCTTTACTTCAGCATGATGGAAGTATGTATGAATTGAATGGTCATACCACGTGTACAAAACTGTATAATCCACAGATTCTGCAAGAATGTTAAAATATGTTTTAATCAGATCTAAATGAAAAGTCGCTCCATCGTTTGCATTAAGTATTTAGATGTTGTATCTCGAGTGATGATTTTGTAGTACCACTTTTATCGCATTGTATCCATTCCATTCAAAGTATTCGCAAGATTTCAATAGTATATGTATGTATCAGTAGTAAGGCATAACAAGGGTTAATGTACAGTCTCTGGACTACCTCATTGAAAACAGTGTATTAAGGAAGTACGCCTGGTATGTGGGCATTGCTTTTATGCAGTTGTAAGGAAAATGAGCGACATATGAGTGCGTTTTATGAAGTACTTCTGATCCAGAAGTAATGCTGTAAGTAACACGATAGTGTGGGCGCTAGTGTAGGGTTCTAATGAGTGTTATGACGTTTGTATTAGTAATCAATCATTTTCGTTTTATTTTGTTGTGCTACAGCAAATGTCTAGCTATTTAAATTCAGCCAATGCTCTAGTTCTAACAATAGACCCCCTACTGATACTGCAACATTATGTCTTTTCAGAACTCGAAATGTTTCACCTGATGCAAATCAAGCTATTATTATTGTTCTTGCTGTTGTTTTTGTTCTTGTTCATGTCTCTGTTCTTATTTCGTTTCCTCCTTTCTTCTGACGCATGTACCAAACAATAACAACTGTAATTGCTTCATTGAATTTAGAAAATAAATTTATGCGTAATTTTGTTGAATTTTAATCAGATATTTAGGTTTATGGGAGAAGGATGTTATTTTAAAATTATTCTTTATTTCGAACAAAATTCTTTTTGGTTCTATTTTATGCTGGCCAGATTCACACGTAATGTAGGTGGACAGACTGAGGGTGCATGCTATAAGACAGGGTTGGATAATAGTGTGTACGGGAGCAGACGCTGAGGCTCTCTACTGGGATGTGAAGGTAGATATTTATTGGTTGCGATCAGTGAGTTACACAAACGATCATCCTTAACGTAATATTGACGGTCAAATCGCTAGTAATTGCCAATCTAATTAAAATCGAAGCCTCAGAAATAACAGAGAGCTGACGGACACTGATACAAGCCCGTGTTATGTCCACAGTTTGATTCACCAATCAGTTCACATCTTTCATATTTATGCAAATGAAAACGTCATTGGGAACATACCGTTTCTAACGATAACTCATCCTAACACAAAATGCAGCGCTTTATTTGATATGTTACAAAATGGGCGGCAAATTCCAGATCACCGAAAAAAAAGATCACCGAAAAATAAGCCTTTATCGGTGCCTGTCAGGTCTGTTTATTGTAAGTGGACCTTATTTTAATCAGATTGTAGTAATCGTACACAGCAGTCGTAGAAAGTGTACGACAGTTCATACGAAGTATGTATTACATTCGTATTAAAGCTTTGCTCTTTCCACAGAAGAAGAATTAATTTTGTTATCCTTCAAGGCAATTGTAACCAAACACGATCCTTAGAGCAAATACAGACGCAAAAGATCTAATTCACCAAACTGTTAAACTATCTATGATGAAAGGTGGATTTTACTAACATTATACATGACAAATGTAATAGAAAACGTGATTATAATAGTTATTGAAAATTATATCACCTAATCCAGAGTGAATGAGTGAAATATCCCTTCTTGCATATCACCTATCTTAATATGTTATTCTTTTCTAAATATTTCGATAAAGCACATACATAGAAAAGACTAACACACATCATGGCTTAATTTTAAATTTAAAATCACCATGAAAGGCATGCACTCAAGTCGCTGCCTTCATAAAGCGTACACGTAATTTTTGAGGGAAAAGGAAGGGGTGTGGGTGCAGATGAGAGGGACTCAGTTGTACGCTTTAATGTACAAGTGCGTGGAACAAAGTAAACAACATGGCGTTACAGCTGTAGTAATTTGTATAGATCAAGTAATTTTTTTAGTTGATATTTGGCTGTTCAAAAACAAAACTTATTTGCAAGTTTATTCGATTTGTTACATTTTTTTGAACCCCCGAAAACATCGCACTCGAAATTTCGTTAGCTTTTGTATGTTATGTTCTGCTCTGTTCTCTTAGGTAGACTGTGCACCGGGTGGCCCAGTGGTCTAAGGCCAAATTAATGTACAGATTACTCTTGTTGTTGTTGTTGTAGGGTTTAACGCCATTTTCAGCACAGGATAGGCTATACATGGCGACCAGTATCAATGGTGGAGGAAGAACCCGGAAAAAAACCGGAAAGAACCACCGACCCACGAGAAGCTACTGGCAAGCTTTCTCGCTTACCCACATTGGCCGAGCCCGAGACTCGAACCCACGCAGACAGAGGTGAGACGGCAGTGACCCGTAACGGTGAGCGCTTTAGACCACTCGGCCACTCGGGTCCCCCAGATCACTCTCGCATCCCACCTCTGTCAGCATGGGTTCGAGTCTAGTTCGGCCAACATGTATATGTGAGAATGCTGACCTTTATGTGGGTTAGTATTTCTTCCCGGTTTTTTTCCCAGTTCTTCCTCCATCAAACATAATGGCCGCCATATATCGAAAAATGACGTTAAACCCACACAAAAAACTTTTAGACGCTAAAAGCTCTTAAACAATGTCTTTCTTCTGCAGATTTAGGGCTTTTGATCTTAGTGCGCTGATATTAATCTTAATTTAACTGATTTGTCAGTCTTCTCTAATTCGTTCTCTTAAACAGCTGAGAAAAATGAATGTGTGTTTTTCGCTCTAATACTAAATAGTCTAGAAAGACATGACTTTAGTAGCTTTTAAGTACGATTACCTAACACAATGCTTCGCGTGTCTGTCTTAACAGCTTTTTTCTTATCTTTTTTGCTTATCTGATTCTTAATTTGTCTGCCCATTCATAGGTCTATCTGTCTCTCTGTCTGTGCACCTGCCTGTCTCTTGCTGTAGAATCACCAAAGAAAAGAATTTGGGAATTTTATAAATTAAACACTTATAAAAACATACTGTATGTCAAAGGACTATAATAAAAGTGACCTTTCGTCCTATCGCGATGACTATCAGTCGACTATTGTACGATATAAATTCCAATGGCCAGTTATCCAATTTCATTATTAAGATAATTGTGAACAGTAGTTTCCTAATCGAATGTTTTACTCCAGGTGTTGTGTCCCCCAAGCGGTACATCAGTAACACGGTGGGTCATCTTTGCGCCTTAAACAATAATTACATTTACAATTTAGAACCATAGTAACTTCAACATTTCTAGTCCAATTTCTTTAAAAAATCTATGCCGATTAGTGAAAGGAGCATTGTCCGTTTATCAAAGAGGTCAATTCAGGTGGACAACACATGCTGATGACAATATTGAACAAATGCAAACCTCTGGATGATTGATCCATTACCTCCAAAGCAATGTTCACTGTTTTCATTCGTGTTAAATATCATGATCATGTTTGAAAAAAAAAACAACAATTTTTTAAAGAATTTTTTTAACCGACCGTATCTAAATAACACCTGAGAAGAAAATAACATAATTTATATTCCGAGGCTGGATAAGGAATGACAAAGAATATATTAGTTGCGTCGCGAGAAGAGTGGATGGAAGGGGCAGTTGCCCCAGACACAGGGCGAAGGAGAGAATTTTGCAGCTACAATTTTCGGGAGAATTTTTAAACTACAATTTTCATAATATTTCACCTTCTGCTTAGTGCAGCTGGGGCAGTTATTCACACAACCTATTTATGATGGGTCGGTGGGGAGGAGGAAGGTTGGCAACTGACATAAAAACTGTTCTCTGTAGCAAAGTTAGGAGGCCACTACAGAACATTGCCCCCAGCTGATTCGAACTCTGGGGCCGCCACTGAAATATACTAGCTATTTCAGCGGAGCTTATCGTAAAATAGAGCGAACTTAATGACATGTATATAGTACTGTGTGAACAATTGCTTAATACATAGAGATGGCCCGAGAAGAGATAAATAAAACCATGAGTATAGAAAATAGTTACGTGTAATGTCGTAATCCTCACAGCAAATGAGCGACTCAGAGTTGGTTTGCATGTAGAACGCTAGGAAAGAGGGGTGGGGGTTCATTAGAAAAGAGGGTCCATGAGAAAAGGCAATATAACAGAGAGAGAGAGAGAGAGAGAGAGAGAGAGAGAGAGAGAGAGAGAGATAAAATCAAAGCATTTCATTTGTAAACCATCCGTTTTCATTACATTTTTTAACCATTTACGACTGACTATATTGATCACGGACACTTTATTATGGTTGAATCATCAGTAACGGACAGAAAGATGTACTTTTCTGGAAAACACCACTTATCTTCCGGAGAATGTTTACTTCCTCGCCCTTTTTATCAGGTCAGTGAATTAGACACTTACGTAGCGTATTGTAGATAAAATTAACCCTGTAGTAAGGAGGCGTACTCTACTGACGTTGAAGAAATATGTTACATTCTATTGGTTACTTCAACATTCATTCAGTCATTAACCAATCACCAAAGACAGGGCGGAGACACCCGTTCTCCTCGTCAAACCTACGCCTAATTATGGAAGAAACCTTGAATTAAAATTGGAAAGCGGTATCAGCGTAAGCACGCCGATAAGTTATTTACTACTCGTCACGAGGTTGTTTGCGAAACATTCCTGTAAGGCGGAATGCATGCCAAGGATAAAAACAGACAACCGGTTGCAGCTATATATTAGCGTCATAGCAGACAGTTGGCACAAAACCTGTCCTCTCTCTCTCTCGAGAAAGAACGTTGGTGCGCCTGGCAAGTTTTCAAGTAACATTTAATAAGAGATTAGTTGTATATCATTGACATTAGCTGGTGACAATCACTGTGAAGGTGCAAAATGCAAGTTACAGTTTCTCTTTGTCACATATTGTCTGGATTTACCATTTTTGAGGTGAGTACTTTGATAACACGTGTATTTTACATCATACTTCACTAAATACAGTCAACCATCAGAAATAAACAATGAAAAATTTATGAAAGTGTATTATATTAAATACTCATGACTTCTATAAAATACTCATTACTTTTATTGAATACTCATTACTTCTATTGAATACTCATTACTTTGCTTGTTTGCGATTTATTGTAGAGGGAAAAGGGACAGATTGAATTCAAGTTAAAGAAGTAACAATAATAAACAAGAAGGCATAGTTTGTTTTTTTAATATTTTTTTTATTGCGGAAGCTGTTGATTGACACATTTTGTCTGTTCTAAACGGGTAACCGTTGATTTAAAGCTAATCTGGTCTTTACACCAGTGCAAATCGTACTATAAAAAAGTGTACGTTATGAGTTGTTGTCAGCTGAAATCGTGTCAGCAAGGACAACATTATATCATATCGATGCCAGAGGTGAACTGATATATTATTATTGGAATGGCTGGTTGGAACTGACATCAAAGTGCAACGGCTTTTTTAAAACAGCTGTTACATCAATATTTTTACCGATCGGTTTGCAGCGTAGTTAAAATCGTATTCCCACAACGTTGCTCTCCGTTTGCCGATCAGTTTGCAGTGTACTTAAATCGTATTCCCACTACGTTTACATGTACAGCGCAGCGATAATGCATTCTGAATAAAATCGGAGTGTTATTGAATTTGAATTAATGTAGTTTAGTGTCACTTTGCTGTCTATACTTTCGCACGTTGGTGAAATTATTTAAAAGTGTTCCAGAGTACTGGTTAGCGTTCCCACCGTATTCTTCCTTACGTAAACTTTTAACCGTCCTTGTATTATTGCATTATGCGCTATCACTGTATTATTGCATTATGCGCTATCATTCAAACACAAAGTGATTTTCTAACACAGCTGTCAAGACTGTTAAATTTCCATTCCTTTCTTTGTCCGACTATTGCCATTCTCACCTAACTATTGCTTTTCTCACGTTCACCAAATTTACTTCCATTTAAATGTGCATCTATCCAACGGACTGTGTCATTAGCATGAATTTATAAGGATTTTCTTTACTCTCTTACAAAATAAATATAAACATATGCATTCCAAAGAACACGGTTTTCGGTACTTAAATACAGACTATGTTTGCTCATACACATTCTCAATTATGTAACCGTGAGTGTTTTGGGTTTGTGTTTTTTTAATCACACGAGTACACCAGGACAGAATGGTCATCTTACGTTTCTTAGACAATTTGTGTACCTCTTGCATATGCTAAAATCAGACAACTCGTCACGTCTTAGCGTGTTCTTTTGACAATTTCAATTCGAATTCGTAAGTGTCGACTCCCTCAATGGGTTAATTCACATAACTAAGCGTTTTTCTAATTTAATCGTTCATAAAACCATATTATTGAAATATTCTCAATAAAAGGACAAAGTATGGGAACAGAATGCTTGTAAGAAAGACAAAGTTTTGTCTTTTTCCCAACTTTCTTTTAAATCTGTTCCGATTTTGTACCCATTCTTTCCTTTTTTTTTTTTTTTGAACTTTGTGTATGGCAACTTGCAGTAACAAAATCGAGCATCATGTCTATTTACAATCACGCACCAATCAAGTATAGAAAAATATTTTAATATTATACGTAGTTATTTCGCAGGGCCGTAGAGAACGATCAAGGGCTCTGGGGTAAGAAACACCCGGACATCTACTAGTTCTTGTTCAAACAAAATTTTTCTTTTATAAAATTAAAAGTGTTGTTCGGCTCGGGCCCCCTTACGGCATATATCCACGGTCCCCCCACCCCACCCTCGGCCTGTTATTTCGCACACGAGACTGTCCTCTTTACGCTTCTCATTTTTCTCTTTCTCTCTTGGATAAGCCATTATTGTATTACCTGCACAACAGATATCTTACGACATTCAAATGCTGTTATTGCGGTTGCTACCTTAAAACCCACAGCATGCCTATTCAAATGAAATTCCTAACATTTTATCACGTTCTCGAGCATTCGTTTTAACTCCCTAGTTCCTTGTTGCGGTAAGTGAAAGACGGGACATTAAACTTTGCTCCCCGGTGGCATATGAAGTCTTTTCGACGCGGATACGACATTTTAAAGAGCCCAGTACGGGTAGTGCGTTCAGTAAGTACTGTCTCAATACGCAACATAACAGCAACACATATCCAAAGTGAAATATCTATGACAGCGTTCTTAATATCTTGTACATTTTGCATATATCTTCCGGTTAAGTTGAACACAAGAATATATAAACTAAGAAATGGGGAAACATACGAGATGCAAATTTAGGTCTAGCTAACTTGCAGACGCTATGTTATTTGTAGGCTGACACAGTTTATGATCTGTGTAAACAAATTAAAATTTTCGACAATTAAAGTTTCCACATACAATTTATCTATCTGCCGTACTCTAGAGATTCAAATTATCCAGTACAGCTCCCCCCCCCCCGCAAGACGATTAAAAAACTCCTGTTTTGAAACTGTGTGGATATATAATTTTTATAGTTTACTCTCTCTCTCTCTCTCTCTCTCTCTCTCTCTCTCTCTCTCTCTCTCTGACGTCATTAGAGGTTATTTGTGCTAATTGTACAGCTGTGAAGTGAACTGTGTCAAAGTTATGTTATAAATAAGACATGAAAAAAAATAATCTTCTATTGTACCGACTTAAGCTGAATTTGAATGTTCGTGCATGGTTACTCTGGGCGAAATCGTAAAGAATAAACAAACCTTGAACATATGTAATAAGACGCACATGATCGGATTTTATTACCTAGAAGAGATTTAATTTCGATGGATACTGAATCACAGGTGTACATAACATTACGTGCCTTTGCCCTATCTGGAAGTGAAGATACAAATACGCATCCACTATTCAGGCGAATACTAAACCGAATTGTTCTCAACGCTAAGCGTGCTGCATGTCGTTCAGGTTTATTTCTTTCCAGGTGCCCAGTAACTAAGAGTCATGCCTCAATAGTTACAACTGTCTCAAGTCCTGAAAAGTGTCGGTTACCTTTTCGGTCTTCTCAATGCCTTGTTACGGTACATTTTAAAATTTATCGGACTTATGTAAATGAACAAGGTGTCTCAAAACTGAAAACTCGTATTCACTTCCAGTAAACGGCCAGTAATCAATTATGTCAGTGTACACTGTATTCACAGATCGCAACGTTTCGGCTTTTTACGTCGCTTGGTGGAACCGTTCCGGTGGCCTAGTGGTTAGAGCGTCCAACTCGGATGCGGGTTTGAACCACGGCCGAGTCATATCAAAGACTTATAAAAATGGTACTAGCAGCTGCCTCGCATGGTGCTCATTAAGAGGTTATTGTTACGACTGGTCTGCCTGGTGTCAGGATAATGTGACTGGGTGGAACACGATGCTACATGTTTACATTATGTGCCCCAGTGCTAGACATCACTATAAACTGCCATACTACAGACATCGTAGAAATATGACTGACAAATTGTTAAAGCTACGTTAAAAATCCAACACACACACACACACACACACACACACACACACACACACACACACACACGCGCGCGCGCTCACATACACGTCAGTTGGTGGGAAAATACTATATATCGGAAAGAGACGGTCGGATTCAATTGTGTGTTCACGACGAATTAGTTAGGTCCTTTGCTTAAAGTAAAGTCCAGTAAAAATATTGTTTTTCTCTCCTAAAGTTGTATATTATAGTTCCAACTCCAAAATAGCGAAATGGTTTCCCAACAGTATCAAATTCTTTTATTTCAGTTTTCCTATAGAACATTATTTTCATGAGTACTAAGCACAGGTTGACAAGTTCATGCAAAGGTTCTAAAGACCTCGAACAAAAATAAATACAAAGTATCGGATTATCTTTATGTGTAGATTAAGGAAGACTAGTATATATTAATAAATCTCAATTTATTGATATTAATATATACGAACAATTAGCAAATAAAGGTATCAAAAGATATATAAGAAGGTTGGTCTGGACCGTGTCTTTTTTCTAACATGAACAATATTTAAATCGGTTTGAATATACTAGTAAACTAGAATTGCTACTTCTCACATTACCTTCTAATAATGTGGTGGTACAAAAGTACCCATGAAAAACTTGGAATGCTGATCACACGTAGAGTCTTTGAAGTACTTATATTTATTTTTTAAAAAAAAAATCTTTCAGATCCTCTCCAATGACTATATATCAAGGGATCATGTGCAAAGAATGCTGGAAACAGTTTTTGCATTTCAATTAGTGTAATATTAAAGTCAAGATTACTCAGTCAATGTAGGGCCATGTTTCTACTTACAAACAAACTTGTATGATCAAGTTATTAGAAATCCATGTGAAAATTTAAAGTACACATCTTATTTACCCACGTCCTATACAAACTTTAATCTAGCGCATGTGCCCGTTTGTAAGTACCATGACATTTTCTTTGGCAATCCATCACGGTTTCTTACATTCTGGACAAAAATACAATTAAAAAATGTCTTTTGCATCACAGTTTGCTAATGTCTGATATTCATTATTGTACATTTAGTGATCTAAAGATAAATTTTGTAACGATGAAATCGTAACAAGGAAATAATTTGTCTGGTATAAAGGACATTACCGTTTAATGTTGTATATCAGATTGATAACTGCGACCAGCTTGACTTACCTGTCCTTGAGGTAATCTGTTATACTGCTAATGACTTACCTGTCCCTTGAGGTAATCTGTTATACTGCTACTGACCAACCGGTCACCTGAGGTGATCTGTTATACTGCTACTGACTAACCGGTCCCCTGAGGTGATCTCTTATACTGCTACTGACTAACCGGTCCTCTGAGGTAATCTGTTATACTCCTAGTGGCTAACCAGTCCCTTGACCAACCGGTCACCTGAGGTGATCTGTTATATTGTTAGTGACTAACCGGTCCCCTGAGGTGATCTGTTATATTGCTACTGACTCAACAGTCCCTTTTGTTGAAGTGTTTGGCACCCCAAGACCTCTGGCACCCGGGGCAGCCACCCCGTCCGACCTTCCCACCATCCCCGTTAGTACGCTACCTACCTACCTACCAATTTTCTTAATCTTTACAGATGGTGTTAGCGTCAACTTTTAGGAATCCCATCCTAAAGACGTCAGCAGATACCATGAAAAAGCTGAACCTCAAATGCAATATCCACTGTCCACATGGATTTGAGACCGACGTTGAAGGTTTTTCTGTCTGTCGTTGCTACGACCCTTGTTCGGTAAGTGCAACAATCTTCCGATATTCAACAGACAAAATGTAATAATAAGATTTGTCCCTGTAAGTGCTTGTATTATTTGTCTGGTGATTGGCGGGGATAATGAAATCTAATTATCCATGCGAATATGAGCGTATTGTCGCATAACATAGTATCGAAATCTTTTTCAAAATGTGTGGTGATAAATGTTAAAAAAAAAAAAAGTATCAGATAGGCAGGACGCTGTTTTTCTGAACTGAATATACCGGGTGTTTGTCAGTTTCTTTTCAATGTGTCGAATGGACGCAATATTAAATGCGTTTTTTGACGTCTACATAAAATTGCCATATTTCATAGAAAGGTTTAAATTTTCTTTGGGAGTGTAACACCCACAACACTGTGATTATTGAAATGTGTGATGGGAAAGGTGCGGTAAAAAAAGTTATCTATTTCCAAATGAAATTATCGTTACTTTATGAAACCTTATAACATTTGAAAACTACATGTATTATTTGTATAAAGCATTATGATGTTTGCTACCTCCTATTTTATTTCGTTTAGAATGACATTTGCACAGTTAGTTCTCTTCCGTTATGTTTTAATTGACATTTGCAGATAGAGATCTGACACTTGGAAACTCTCCATGATGCACGATTTCATCAGCAAATGGTAGCATAGTCTATGAAAATAGCTCTATCTGTCACGGCTTCTAGTTCATCAGCATACCTAAAACATGACATAGCAATAGTGATTCAATTATCGCACTATCGCCTCCACCTACGCAGTTTAAAGCGTGAATCAGCTGATTGGGTTTATTGCACCACCTTTACAAATTTACCGATGTTTGGTGGCGGAATTCAAAACTCGCATAAACTACTTACAAAGAAACGAGATTGGCTTTAGTTTTCTTAGTGACATTTCGCCTACATCAAGCAGGCGGACACAGTAGGGCGATTGGGGTGTTGGAATATATCAATCAAGATGTTAACATAATGTATTATGACTGAAGACGCCAACGGAATCCAGTTTAATGTCAAAACCAAATCTTGCTGAACATGTTCCAGAACTTTAATACTGGAGTTTGGTGATAAATGCTTCTACAGGGAGAATTTTGGTATCTGCGTATCTTAAATAAAATGTAAGAGAGAGAGAGAGAGAGAGAGAGAGAGAGAGAGAGAGAGAGAGAGAGAGAGAGAGAGAGAGAGAGAATTCCCATTGTGCAAATTTGTAAATTTTCATTTTCGAAAAGTAATGCGCACAAATGATTCATTAGCAAACATCCCTAATATTTTCCGTTACTTTTATGATGAGAACGCGAAGGAGATACGAATATGTTTTGAACAGATACGGTGCGCTGCATAACTGGATACCAATTTTTAAGAAACAAAATAAACAATATGCAGATCAGCCTATTTCCTCATAGCGGATCCGACACCTGTCGCCATCCCGCCCCCTTGCTCTCCATATGGCGTTTGGAAGTGCTGAAACCGCTGTGCACTTATACAAAACCGTCAAGCTGTAATCCTAAATGTGAGAAAAATTTAACAAATTACACGTACGTTCTCTCGAGTGTGAAAATCCTTTGAACTCCGTATTTCCTCTCCACCACCACATCCTCCCCCAACAAACACAGCAAAGAACTTAGGGACGACATTAAATCCGTTCATGACTTGTGAGAGATATACACAATGTATTCGAGTTTGAGGAACACATGGTTTGAGAATAATAATCATCTGGATTTCGAGTTTTTTAACTAACTTTAACAAATTTTCAGTCATATCGCTACGATGTCTGCATGTGAAAGTTCATAGTGATGTCTAGCACTGGGGCATCATGCCACAGACACTGTAACATCTTGTTCCACCCAGTCACATTCTGACACCAGGCCGACCAGTCTTAACACTAACCTCTTAATGCTGAGCGCCTAGTGAGGCAGCTGTAAATATCATTTTGATAAGTCTATGGTATGACTCGGCCGGGGTTCGAACCCGCAACCTCCCGCATCCGAGGCGGACACTCTAACCACTAGGCTACCGAGGCGGTCAGTAATAATAATAATAATAATAATAATAATAATAATACTCGCCACTCGTGAATCGAAGGGAGGAGTGTCCGAGAGACTTTACTTAACCGTAGACGCGCCCGCAGAAATATTTTTCTTTTTGGATGGTGGTGGTGGCAAACATTAAGTGGTCATCTATTAAGTTTTACGTATGTAGGCCAAAACATGTTTAGAGGTCAAATCGGGGAGGGGGGGGGCAACCTTGCCCCTATGTGCGGGCGCCCATGTA
>JAECUM010037533.1:0-29490 GCA_016617855.1 Megalonaias nervosa
GGGGGGAGGTCTGTAATGCTAATTCCCATTGTCCGTATACTATTCCACTACACTACTCACAATACATGCAGGATATGACAATGACATTATACCACACACTGCTGGAAATATACCACGAACAACAAGCAACGTGTGACGCTAACAATATGTTACACACTACAAGCAGCCTATGGCACTGAAAGCATATTACACACTTAAAGCAGCATATGTCAATGACAATATACTACACACAGCAAGCAGCAGATGACATATTCCATTGCAATCAATTCATTTTATTAACTTCATATCAAATTAACACTTGTATAATATCCACCTTTTATACACCAACTTAGAAAACGCTCATAAGAGTCAGGCACTGTCCACTTCCTGTACCCTTGAATCCTTTTATTCAGTATTATTCCATAAAACAAACATAAATACTTTTGTCGCTACTTGTTTGTATTCAGAATTTTATCTCAATAAAATTGCAAATAATGTTCAACCTTAAGCATTAGTAAAAAGCTGCATTGGCAGTAGTATTTTATCCATGAATGTTTGTACATCAAAAGAACTGAAAAGCAAATAACTGTATATATAATGTCGTAGATAAACGTTAAATATGGAGGTTATGTGTTAACTTAACCTTACCTACCTAAAGAACCTAATATGTATTGAACAGGTTAATGCTATATCTTTGGTCAAAGAGAAAAGAAACGTTGAGTGCAAAGAATTACAAAAATAATTTGCGTTTAAGCACAAAAACGCCAAATCTGCTTAAAACACAAAACGTCATCTCCGCATATGTTCTCGCTTTGGTACTGAATAAGCCACAATGAGAAAGTAAATGCATGACATCTCTATTTAGTAAAAGTCATGAACTTTAACACTTCGAAAATAATAATCAGTTCTTTAGAAAGGTACTTTTTGGATGATCCTGTCGTCTTTAAGGTACCCCATTACCAAGTTACATAATATTTCGTCATGCTGTTATTGATTATGTTTTTTTTGTCCACCAAAAAGCTATAAACCCAATTTTTAATGAAGATATGACTTTTCAAAGACATGGAATATTAATTCTCATTTTCTGATAAGTATGTATGCTCAAAATGCATCAAATAAATAAAACTGTAGTTTTAATTTATAATTCAAACTTTCAGAGGTAATATAGAGAAAACAAGGGTCTTGACATTATTCCATTTAACACAGTGAGTAGTATGTAACACATACACAAAATAAATAGTCACTGACCAAACTTTGCAGGTACCGTACGGATTTCTTCCCTTTATCGTCTATTCTTATAGTCAACGCAGAGTATCATTATATAAGTGGTAACATACGTTTTCACACTGACGTGTATTCTCATTCCTTTACATGAACTATGATGTTGTTATTGTTGTTGTTGTAGGGTTTAACGCCATTTTTCAGCACAAGACAGGCTATACATGGTGGCCAGTATAAAGGAAGAATCCCAGAAAATCCCGCAAAGAACCACCGACCCACTAGAAGCTACTGGCAAGCTTTCTCACATACCCACATTGACCGAACCCGATACTCGAACCCAATGATCCGTAACGGTGAGCACTTAAGACCACTCGCCCACTCGGGGCCCCGAAATATGATATATATATATATATATATATATATATATATATATATATATATATATATATTTATTTATTTATATATTTATATATATATTGTTTTATATATTTGAATATGTGGAAATTGATAGACAAATACTCTGATATCACAATGACATACAATTAGGAAAGACTTCATTTTAAAATGAATCATTGACATATATTAATGAATATCTGTCATAGATGTTTGATAATAAATATTTTAAAATTGCTGACACAGTAACTATTTTTATAATAGGAATTCAGAATATGCGACTAGATATACATTGAAGCTATTGAAGCTTTTAATCCAACAGAACACGTTGATGAACAGGGAATGTACTTACTATATGAACTAGACAAGTGTTTTCATTGCTAATAGTAAGGTTATTGACGTTATTGTGAAGCACTACTTGATTCATGCTCTTATTTGTACTAATCCAGCCTGATGAAATTTCAAATGTATTTATCCAGCATTTATTTACGATTAAAGGTAGAGCCTCTTGAATTGCTCACGATGGCACATATTCCTGCTTTTGTTATATAACCTTACTCCACCTGCATTAACACCCTTCTCCACTTCCTGTGAGTGAACCAGAGTTTGTAAACTAAATTTCAGTAATAAGACTGCATGCACAAAGTTTGATCAAAATATATATTCACAAACTGTCAGCCTATAAATAGTCTTGGTATGTATGACTTTTGACTCGTACCTGTGACTCATGGTGAGAATAAAAAATAGCATATAATTACAAACTTGTAGTGAATACTGGGTTGATTCTACATATGATGACAAAAATGCAATCCATTATAGTTGAGACTGGATAGATGATGATATAAGTATCGTATTTTGTTGTTCTATTAAACTGATGCACACATATATTCAAAGTACTTTACAACGTAAGAGCAGAAGAATTCCATACAAAGGAATGAAACGAAAAGAAGCCGGCTGTGTATAGAATTCACCATTCTTTTTATATACAAAATAACAAATCATGAAAATCTGTCTAACACGTGTAATAAAATGCTTTGAGCATTTCTTTTAGGCAATTGTCTAATGTGTAGTGAATAAATTTCAGTTTACCGTATGCAGCTATTATCTGTTTAAATGCTAGCAAATTATTCTTTTTCTTCTTCCAACAAACATTGCCTATGTTGCATTGTCTCCGTTGTGTGACTATTCTATTCCTTAGTTTTAGAATGTCTTGACTTTGTACGGTTTCCTCAGTTTTTTCAAGTATGTTAATGCAATGTTATCGTTGCATTCGTGTGCAAATTTCATATTCTTCTCTATGCTGTCGTCATGGCTGCTGCTGCCGACATCGAGGTACGGCGCAAAGTTTGCATGCATACCCCACTTGAACTCCATACATTTAAGACGGGTAGAATGGATAAATTTCTCCACCTTAAAAAGTGCCTTTTATTCTATTGAAAAAACAGAGTTATTCATACATAACCTTGATTACTAATATTAGAATTCATGTCACTTTGGGCAGGTAATTAAAATAGCACCTAGATGTATATCAATAGACGAAGATTGATTGCTAAATGTAGATGGAGTATATTTCCTTGCGTGAAAAAGCTCTTTAGATTAGATATATCTGTTGTAAGGCCTAAGTGGAAATCGAAGGAACGAGGACTCAGAAAAAGGAAACTTTTCTTCTTAGCATGACACATTTCTAAGCCTCTAACTGCCTTCCAACGGTCATTGCGTTGTTTTGTAAACGATATTTTACATGGATGAAGAGCAATCCATTCAATAAATGTAAACGTCGACACATCAGTTAAGGGTTAGATTATTAAAATGAATTCAGTCAAAAATCAAAATCAATGATATGCCAATTGCATATAATCTTACATATATGGACGAGACGGTAGTCGTTACCTCAGAGTGCTTTGTTGTCATTTCAAATATGATGCAAATTTGCAAATGAAGAAAATGGTAATGTTCGAAGAAGCGGCCACAGGCAAAAATAGACAAAAAAGGTTAATTTCGCAACACAGGGAATATAAACCAGAATATTACAATTATTGTCTCAGGTTCGTACAATGAGCGCATGTGTTATCCCCTATTTTGGTTGTATTGTATCAATGCCATTCTATGCAACGTCACTGGACAGCTCAGCATAATGAGTACGCGTTTGTTAATTACGATCTATCACAATATAACGCTGCAAAGAAAGTAGCTTTTATGCCAAATTGTTGAGGTTTAAACAAGAATGACAACACGACAGAATCACGGATTTCACGTGAAGGTGTTTGCGTGTGGAACATACACAATGAACAGACTGTTGTCATAACTGTATACTAATTTCGTGTATTACGGTTGAAATGATTTTACATGTTGTAGCTGTGGAAATCGTGAATGATTTAAATACACATCTGACCGCAATCGCTCTTCCCATGTATTCAAAACATAATCCTGAACTAATCCAAGTTATGCTATCTTTAGCAGGTATTAACATGGGAAAAAGAAACTTTACCAGAGTACCGGTTTCCGAAAGTGCAATGAATGAGCTTCAACATATTTAAACATTAGAAAGGTAAGCGGTTCTTTTCCGCATTTGGTCTCTGACATATAGAAAGTTAAAAGAACAAGTGCCCAAATCACACCGAACAATCTTACACGAAATTAAATATTCTTTGAACGATGCCTCATATATTCAAAGTCTTCTTTTAACCAGTGGAAAAGATTTGTGAAATTCTTTATCTTTAAATATTTACCATATACAAAGTACGAAACTGTAGACTGAGGCCTTCAGATAAATATAAATATTTGTGGAATTGATGTTCCCTTTCTGGTATCATGCATGATTTTCGCAACAAAAGGGTACATTGACAATGATGTTATGTATTAAAATAACATAATTATACCTACACTACTACGTTTTTAATATAGCTCACTTTTCACCATGAGGCTCAAACCAGTGACTTTTGGCTTGAGCCCTCACTAACTATCAACTATCAGTTTCTCATTTAGCGATTTAGGGTAAATTAGATAGAACGATAAAATTACCCTATCCATTGTATCACTCTCTCTTTTCTTTCAAACTCTAAAATTACGTTAGAAACTTGTGGTGAGCATAGAGCTCTGATTCGATGACATTTCTACTTTTTATTCCGTTCATATTAAAGTCTATTCTGTTCGTACTAAAGTAGTTTTCATTAAAACATTTCTCATCAGGTCATATCCGCTGGTTGAACAAGTTCAGTAGTTGAATTATTAGATGTTTTATCGGATCGGCTGAAATACTGTCGCAGCCTTTGACTGATCCAATTGATCAAATTGTACCTTCTTACAACATTTTCGGGTTCAAGATCAAACATTAAGAAAAAACAACAAACCTAATATTAAGTGAGTTTCTTGAATGCCAAATTGCGCACACATTACAATACGCAACCCAAACTGGACTATTTTATGAGTGATGCAGCATTCACAATATTCAGATAAATATGATCTTATTGTTACTTTACAATATGCGTGACTATATTTGTTGAACTATAGGATTTCAGAATGTTAAATGTTGGACGACGTTATGATATAATAGCGGCGTATGCAGCTTCAAGGTAATTTGTACTGAAAAATGCAACCTATTTTGTGGTTGCCGTTTGCAGTTCTATACCGAAATATTAAATAATGCTGATATAGTTCCCTTTTAAAGCATAACACGTAAGAAATTAATAAGCCGAAATGATTTTTATTTATTTAATTTGGTCAGTAATTGTAGATTTTTTTGCAGTTTTAAAAACAGTTGAATACTTATCTTCTATAAAAAATTCTCAATAATTATTATGGTTAAACTGAAAAATAAATCTCTCCAGTTTGATTCAGTCTATATGCTCTGCACATATTATATCATGCCAAATGATTTAAGGCGCAGAAAACCAGTTCACTTTCAATTTACTATAAAGATTGTAATGATCAAAGGTGTTTGTGCCAGCTTATTCAATCTCATATAGTGGTCATAAATTTAATGAAATTGTTCAGATGACCGTCCTTGTCTTATTTGCAAAACATCAAAGCCACTGAATTACGCCTAAAGGAGCTAATTACACTGGAAAAGCATATATTTATAATCCCGAAGTTCACGAAAAATCACTAGTCCAATATATTGTTTGAGTAAATATCTTGCTCTTTTCTTTTCACTTCCTCCTACATATTTTCAGGACTAATATATATTTACTGGAAACTACACATTTTTTAAACTATGGCCTCATGACATACATATCTTTCAGCTCTGGCTTCCTGGAAAATAAGGGTAATATTTAGAACGATTGTACGTATGATCATCCGGGATGGTACTTAGAGTCGAGAAACGTTGAATTGCACTTTTGATATCAATTTTGTCAAGTGTTGATGATAAACCTTTATTTGCTAACACGCAAGAAGGGTCCAACAGATAGCGTAACTACATTTTTTCAGGCATGTTCTCATTGTCTAGCTCTTTGTATGTAATTGCAGACAATCTGTTAAGATCAGAAGCTGAACAGAGCTTTTGAAGTAAAGTTATTTGGATTGCATTGTTTTATTTGGTTTTCTTTGGACTAATTGGATAGAAGCAAAACATGCCATTCGTCTGAAAGAAACGTTGTTTCATAATTTTAATTTCTAAAGGAGAGACATATGCACCTGCAATAAACAAATAAAAAGCAATATATAATAAAAACGATGTATGCGTTTTAATGTTCAGCCTCGTTGTGAAAAGGACTGACACAATAGCTTGATTTTTCGACAGTTAAGAGTGGTTCTGTAAGAACGATTAAATGCGTTGCATCGCTTTATAAAACATCATTGGTAATAGGAGATTACTGAGAAGTTTAACAGTTCTTCGAATTAGAAACTATATCGTTTCGTCAAGTTTCTTCAAATTTATCAAATATTTTTTTGCGTTAGATTGTGTCACTTATCAACAATTATATTATCGATTTTTAATATGTTCATGTGGACGCTGTTTGGTTCAGAAACATATTGTGTAACGTTCAGATATATGGATATGTTTAAACGTTTACTGCTGATATGTTTCATTACGATTTAGTTTGACCAAAAATGTAGAATTTATATACATACATTTGTATCATGTGCCGCTGTGTAAGTTTTACGAGGGTGAGAACATTGGATCTAACTACAATGGATAGATGAGAGAGTCAAAAACGAAAATTATGTAAGATATATTATCAACATGTTTCATTAATGAAAGCAAATAACTTTGATTCTTTTATCATACATGTAATAATTATTAAACATACGAACTCATTTATAAATTGTGTGCAAGTGCAGGAGAGAGAGAGAGAGAGAGAGAGGGGGGGAGACGGGAGGGAGGGAGAGGGAGAAACAACGGGGATGAATATATTGGGCAAACAAGTTGAGAATAAGAGAAAAGGCAATGCTTTTCGTATTTTTCACACAATAAGTTAATTTTTCCAAGTATTTATCGTCCGTTTGAATTGAAAAGAATGAAGAAAATTGACTGTAGTTCGCGGTCTAGTATTTTAGCAGCAATATATAGCACTGCATTCATAGTGAATCATTGGTTAAGAAAGCATTATACTGTATTCCGCTAAGTTAGAAAAGTTAATTAGACTGTTTCTGTATTATTATGCACAAGAACATACGTTACC
This sequence comes from Megalonaias nervosa, assembly GCA_016617855.1. NCBI lineage: Eukaryota > Metazoa > Mollusca > Bivalvia > Unionida > Unionidae > Megalonaias > Megalonaias nervosa. The sequence goes on from JAECUM010037533.1 coordinate 7,218, forward strand.
TAGGTTGCTTAATGTTGTACCGATGTTGGCACAGCATCTTACTGAGATACAATTAACACTATTCAACAACACCAACAAAAACACTATACTTTCGATGTAACTACTACTAATGGTAATAATAATATAATTTAGAATAACGAAAACGGCAGTTTACTACAATTGTTCCTTGCACTACAAAACATTTTCCATATAGTATTTGATTGTACAATGTTGTTTAAAAAAAAAAAAATCACAATATGTACATGGACACTTATTCGATCTGTACCTACCAGACTTGCACAAGTAATAACTTAAAGCAGAAGATGGATATTTGACAAGACTGAATAATTAACACTGTCCATAGTTATCTGTCATCGATAAGTTACAATACAACTTTAACAATTACTGGCTTAAACGATATCAAGTCTTCATAGTTGAATACAGATCTGAGTCAATGTTAACTTGGGAAACTGCATTAAAACAGTTTGGTAAAGGTTGAACTAGCTGACATAGAAAGGGAAAAAGATGTGAAAATGCTAATTATATTTCGATGTGCAGGGAATACTGATTAAAAGCTGGAAGGTATCATTACTTTGGGATAACCAATTTTGTAAAAGTGGAATATGGAGAGAAACATTTCTGAAACATATTGTAAGGTTTCCTATACAGCAGAAAAAGTATATAACATTAAAAGTGCTTTCTGTGTCGTAATGAGAAGTGCACAACCTTACAGGTTTCATCCGTTCAAGACACGGACACATTTTGTTCGTCATGCACCTGTACCAAAAAAGAGTCTTAACATTCTTCAGAACACTTGTATCGCTTAGAAGAGAAACTAAGAGGGTTTAGGACATTTGATGTGAACAGTGCTAAAAATAAAACATATTCTATCAGGTTATGTTTTTACTCCAACTTAGTCCACATGAGATGCTGTCCACAGGCTTAGAGAGATGGGAATTGCATTCAACTATTGTCGTATTCAAGACAGCAAAAATAGTGTACAGGTAACTAAAACAGAGATATGCAAGATGTATGGTGTTAACAGACTGGACTCGTCCAGCATATGCTACATTAGAGAAAATGAAATAACTGAAAGCAAATTAAGATATACTGACCGTTTAACATGTACTTTAACATTTTCAGTCCGAATGTTTGATATCAACCACGCATACCGTTATACCTACATAACGTTTGTTACTACAACAGCCAGCATTCATTACAAAACTTTCAAAACTCGTCAATGGAAAGTGTCGCAAGTCATCCTCAATAACAAATGCAAGTGTTTGTAGTTCGAATCAAGTTTGTGGATACCTGTATTGCAGAATCAATTGAACAGCTGGCTAACATTTTTGGTTATGCGTAAATTACAGTAAGATGTTGCATAAATCTGATAGTTTGATAATTGACACATATGACTATATCAATAACAATGAAACATTATAGTTAAGCTTTCGAAACGTTGGACATATCTATGACCATTATGCTATGTCTAATTTGTATGTGCTAAAGATTAGAAACCAGACCATATTCATTAATACAGAAAACTAGGAATATTACATATATGAGCTTTGGAAGATAAAAGATATTGGATGACTCACACAAATCTGTTGCTATTGATTTTATTATGCATATGTGTGGCTGTCTTGATAAGAATTGACAACTTAAATTTCCACGACTTCATTTTGTATTAATGTTGGAAAAATAGACTTTGATTGAAACTCACTAATGGAGGGTTGGTCGATGTGTAAATAAAGGGGAGAAATTGCTTGATGACAAGCTTTTTTGTAATAATGTTTGTTTGAAAGATTTATTGGGTCCTCTTGTATATATATATATATATATGTGTGTGTGTGTGTGTGTGTGTGTGTGTGTGTGTGTGTGTTATTACTAACTTGTACTGTATATAATTGGATGGATTTTCACCCAGAACGGCGCATGCACTCAGGTAGACCTCTGTCAATATACTGTTTGCTGCGAGATGAGAAGAAAAGAAAACTTCCCTGACTATAGCTTTGAATTTCCGGTGATCACCCTGAGGTTTATAATCGTTGCACAGGATAAAAATTGAGCCATAACGCAATCTCCAGACTTTATTAACCATACAGACATGTTATTAAAAATCAGTATATTCGAGTCAGGTTAAGAACCTAATTTTTTCTTGGCTTTGATATCAGAAGTAGGTGAAAGACATTTGAGTGTATTTGAATTTTTTCGATATTCTTACGGTGTCATCATAAGCATCTTGACCTTCCTTTAAATACACACCCCCTCACTACAATATCGATTGAGAACGTTAGAGAAAGTTTAAATCCAATAACATGAAACGGTCCATACTTTTTACTGATATATTTGAGAGTTTAAACGTAGATGAAATAGATCAAGGCAACAGTATAAATATAGTTCCTAATTCTCCTTACACATGTGTATATAAGATTATGAAGATTCATTTTGATTAATATTGTCCATCATTTACTGCAAAGAAAGACTTAAAGGAAATAAGAGTGGCAACTACCTGGGTTGGCGTCTTATATTGTTGGACTATCGACTGCTTGGAGCAAAGTGTGACAGTTTTAAGTGTTCCACTCCGCCTAACATTTGCTTAAGTCAGTTCGACATATCTGTTCACCGAAGAGTTTCTGACATATTAAACCGAAGTAATAACGACCGCATGGAAAAACGTAAAAACGCCATGTTCGAAACTCTGCTTGCTTGACTATTGCCCCTAATGCGAAAATTTCCATCAATTGAGTGTTAGTTGAACTCCTCTCCTCCAACGCTTGCTCCAGTCAAAACTGAGAAATTTCCAGTGTATGTGCGCTGGTACTATAAAATTTGTCGCTTGCCAGAGAAAGATCTTCAGAGCAAATATAGGACATTTATATCAAATCAAATTATATGTTTAGGTCACTCATTTGGTTAACATTAATTCCTCGATGTTGTCGATGACACTCAACCCCCTTAACTAGTCATGCAGAGAAACGAAATGGAACGCGATATCATCGTTTAAGAAAAGTTGGTTTAACACAGTCACTATTGTCGTATTGGGAGACAATATACTATTTATCTCGTGCATGCAGGTGCGCAATTTTACTTTTAGAAAAAAAAGAACTTCAAAGGCTGAAAACGTCAGTCCTATAAGAGCGTATTATTATACTGCTATAAATATTTAACGTTTACATAAGTAATAAATCAAATCTAATTAGGTGGACGTGCAACAAGGAATCTTCTGATATTGCACTGTTTTTCCACCTGGCAAACAATGAGTTGACACCTGGATGGTTACTAAGCGGAGAGTATTAGATCATTCAGAAGCGTCAGAGTATGTAAGGTAATTACCAGGGAACTTAGTTTTGCTTAGACATTAGGCTTGTCTTCAGGCTGATTTCAAAGTCTTACCCTCGGGTGGCATTTTCGTTTCCAACAGCGATGCATAATGAAAAATTACTATCCTCTCATTTATGAAGAAACCTTGGATAGATACGAATTCTTTATTTCAGACTACATAGTTCATACATCTAAATTAAAATACAGATATAAAGTAAAAACATTGTAAACATGAAAGAACATATATATCATATGTACAAGTATAAAGATACGTCTACACTAATTAACTACGCCCTGCATTGTTAAGGATGAAATTAAGTAGCACATTTAAAGAGTAATTTGTTCCATCTACAAATTATATGAGAACCTAAAGGAATATCAAAGTTCCAAAGAGAGTTCAATATACAGTTCTTACTATTACATATTCTTGTCATCATTGAGAATACATACTTTCTCATTACTTCATCAGAACTGAATACATTATGTTTACAAACATGGTGGAGGGACTGTTTCATCTAGGAAGACCTAACAGAAAACGAAGATTATTATAACCAATAACTAGTTTTCTTTTCATACATTCACTAACGTTTATAAACAGAGGAGCACAATACATACTGCAGCAATACGATTTGAATAACCAAATTTTGATATTCAATGAATAATTCTTAAATTCATGTAGAAGCATGTTTGTTGGAGTACAGAAAACTCTGTAATGTCTCATCATATCTTCATTTTCCGACAGACTGGATTTCAAAATATGACCCAAATTCGTATAACTGTTGACATAGGTAAGAGCATTGCCGTTAAGATGTACAGGGGTAGGAAATGGTAACTTCAAAAATGTTAGCTGAAAGACCATGCACACTGATATTTTTATATTATAGATGATATCATACTCTAAGGCGTATTGTTCACGTATCTTTAATAATTTCCTTAAACCTGTGGTAGAAGGACTTATCAATGACATTTCATCAGGAAAACTAAAATTGTTAAGAAACGACACATTTAGTGGCAGACGTAACCCCACGTGACATTGACCCAGATTACGATTTAACTCGTCTATGTATATATAAAATAACAAAGGGGAAAGAATACCCCCTGCCTCACCCCATTTGTTACATGGAAGGCGCTGGATATTACACTTCCCCATCACACATAATACAACTGTTTGCCATACCAGTTAACTAAAGTATGAACTATGTAGACAGGTATTTTTATATCAAGCAACATTTTAAAGAGTGTTCAATGATTAACCCTATCAAATGCCTTATTAGCGTCTAAAAAGCATATTAGATTCGCACGGAAAGATTCAGTGGAAATATTACATGGCAATGAGTAAAATATTGACACTTTACAAAAGTGGTTGAAACCATAAAGATAATGGCAATACGCAACATATGAATTGAGTATTGAACATAGCTTGCACCATGATACAAATGTAGACATTACAAAGAAGCAAGTACAGTCTTATCCATACGATTAAATGAGTCAAACAAGACGAATAATTTATTACTGGATTCATATTTGACTCAGAGTTGATTGTAATGTTGTAACTAATAACGTAAAGATTATTTATAAGTACAACAGTGTAACAATGTTGTTTTTTTTCACTGAAGTTCATAATCGGTTCTTTTCTATGAGAACAATCAATACGACAAGTACAATGTTCGGGATATTTAATTCAACTGCTGCACGTTTATTTTAGAAAGCAGAAGTGTTGCAAGTGTAATTCATCTTGATCCTTATTAAACAATACACGCTTGATGAAAAAAATAATGGTATTGGCCAGTTTGTGCGAACAATGATGGCAATTGATTGAAGCGTATAATGAAAGAAATAAGTCACGTGATGAAATATTGTCCACGTCACTAGAAAAATATAAACAAAAGATTCATAATACGTCTATAAGCGAGACTATTCAAAATTGGCTGATGGTACAAGGACAAGGTATTCTCGTCTGTGTAATGTCTTCAAGCTTAAAGTATGAAATCATATTGTAATGTCATTACGCTATTCATCTATATTCGCAATAATACAACATCATTTTCAAAAATTGTATAACCCTCGTTATACAATGCCCTCCCCCACGTATAATGAATATAATACTGTTATAAAATGCAAAATGCACTCATATATTAGTTCTAATGCATTATATACAGCATACAAGGTCTTGTACGCTCTTGGTACTTGTAGAAGTACATTATGTATGCATGTGTGGACTATGACGGAAGGGAGAACATCTTGGTTACTAATGGAGTAGCTAAGGCAACAAGTTACGGTGTGCCCATACTCCACCGGGAATATACCACTGTCTCAAAATATGATCAGTACATGTACAACATCAATATAACAGTAATGACAACACACCAAATCATAAGATTCGATCACGCTAATTGTATTAATATTCATGTGTTCATGCCAACACTTGGGACATTATATTTGTGTCAGATGTCGTTTATTTATGTTACAATCTCCTTCATATCCATGACAGACTTTAGAATGTAAAAAATGTTCATGAACTTGTACAAAGAGAGAGAGAGTTTGAGAGAATTAGCCTTCCATTCATAGCATGTAATAATGTGATTAGTCATATCGTCGTCAGATTATACTATACATACAAAATGATTTCTTAACAGTTTGACGGATATACAGGTAGATACCATTGTGTATCATATTATCTTGTTTACACTGCTACGGTACGTTTTAGAGATATTAAGACACATATGGAGAGAAACAAAATAATCTTCTTAAAAATATCCTTTTTAAGAACTTAGTGCACAAGAGTCGTTTCAAAACGTATATATATATATATATATATATATATATATATATATATATGTTGAAGGTTAAGGGTTGTTGTTGTTATATATGTTATATATATATATATATATATATATATATATATATATGATACGCTTGATTATGTCAAAATTATAAATTCATTATAGGGGCCCCGAGTGGCCCAGTGGTCTAAAACGCTCACCGTTACGGATCATTGTCATCTCACCTCTGTCTGCGTGAGTTCGAGTCTCAGGTTCGGCTAACTTGGGCACGTGAGAAAGCCTGCCAGTAGCTTCTCGTGGGTCGGTGGTTCTTCCCTGGGTTTTCCAGGGTTCTTCCTCCACCAATTATACTGGCCGCCATGTATAGCCTATCTTGTGCTGAAAAACGTCGTTAAACCCTACAACAACAACAACAACAACAACAATAAATTCATTATATATTGCCTACATTCTATTAACGAATTAAACAAACATTTAGTCCAAATGCATATTACATGGGATAATGCATTCATATTTCAATGAGATTACTATTTCAGAGCGTATTGTTCATAATATTTATACCGATACAACGCTATTTTTCTTTCATTTGTAGTAGAATTCTATGCAAATGAGTGGAGAAACGCTTTTAATTAACACAAAACAGTTTAATCTCCAATTTTGTGTGGACGGAAATTGTAATTAAATTTGAAAAAATTTGACCTCAACAGCAATAGTGTGATAATTAATGTTCTGTAACTTTCGTTCTATTACTGGTGCTTAATTACAATTGCGTGTTCTTACACTCACTACATTATCTGTTTGCATTTCTTGCGAAATAGTATGAGTCATTGTTGGTTGGTATTAACAATATGATCTTTCCGCTTGAAAACCGCCGACAATTCGTACGAGGAGAGTTTTCTTGCTTTCTCTATCTGAAGAAAGCAGGAATTATAACGTTCGAGCTACCTTACAGCCTGCAATTCTTTGGTCAACCAATTCTAAAGCTTTTACTTAAAAATCGTTTGAATAGGATGATTGGGAATACTTAAACATTGTGAGAAAATTTGTTTTCGTTCTAAATTAAATGATGTGGTATCGATAACTGCATTAAAATGCGCTGTTTCATGGTGAGCTAATTCGTAAGCTTTCGATTAGGATTATATAAAATTAATTCTTTTAAAGGAATATATGTTTTATGTAGTGTCAAAAATTGATTCATAAATTATGCGTAAGGTACTTGTAATAGATCCAAATGTTGGATCGAACCAAACGTATATTGATTACATGAAAACATTGATTTTATTTCATTCCCTTAGACTGAGGTAGGGAACAGTTCTAGTTGCCAGACCAAATAATGTACAGAAACAAGACGTTCATGACAATCTCACATTCGCTTCAATAGCATACCTAGATATAAAAGTGTTTCATGCTATCATACGTAAAATAATCAACAAATGTGTTATCCTTAGAACAAAGATCAGCAAAAGCTTAGAAATACGCATATTTTACTGCAAGTCTATTATCATTTGTAGAATAGAGAAAATATACAAAAAGAGCGGAGAAAAACATTGTTTAGGAACAAACTTGACCAAGGTTTTTGATAATTCGTCTCGTATACAGGTATCTGCTTTGGTGGCTCTATTACATGTATGGTTTACCTGATCTAGAGATTACCTATAGTATTTGATACGACTATACATAATTTTGCAGTATTTGCTTTGAGCCACACTTTTTGAGATATGAGAGCTTGCTACAATATGTGTAGGTCTCTTTAATGTTTTCGTTATAGCTTTCCCTGAATAACAAATGGCAATATATGAAAAATAAGATCTGATGCATATATGTGAGGATAGATGTTGAATTCGTCAGGTCAAAAAAAAGAAAATGCGATTTCATCAGGATTGTGTCTAGATAAATTATACTCTGCTCTGTAGCGAGTGACCTAATTTGAACGCAACTTAAAGACCCATACGTGTGACCAGTCTCCATTAATGTATTGTTAGTTTGGAAGGGCGTTTTACACTTTTCATTTTGGTTAGATATGACATTTAGATAAAGAGCTCACCTTAAAAATTAGAATGATCTAGTCATCATATTCTTTGGAGGTTCGAGCCTCTGAAAAATTTGTTGAGTAAGAAATCAAAGACTAGTTCGACTGACAAATGTCAGGAATCTTTTGTTAAATGTAAGGCCAGATTTAGATATGCACCGCTTCTTTCAACTCCAAATTGTAGCAATTTATTTAAAATGTGTGCTGATGTAGGTGATGTAGGGCTTGATGGAATGTATTGCTTCAATAAGATGTTGTGGATTATCCAGTGTGCTATTTTGTTTTCGAGCATAAAAAGCCCCAAACAAACAAGCACCAGAGAAATTGTTTCACAATGGAAAAGGGATGTTTGGCTCCGATATTGTCTTTGCAACATTTTGAAGTGTATATTCGTTCAGTTCCTTGTTCTACTATTGTATTCAGTGATTACATTCCTCTAACATTCATGAACAAAACGGAAAAAAAAATCAGAGGTTGTTGTGATGTAGTTTGATGCTACAGGAGTACACCATCGATATTAAGCATACCAAAGGAAAATATACTGTCACTGTCACGTGTATATAAGTGCTCTGCTGCTTTATTTAATGTATATTTGGTGTAGTTAAGATGAGTGTCATTCGTAAGACATGTTCCAGTATAATTTAAAGCGATTAAACAAACATTTAGAAAGAGTTATTGTATACATTTTCCTTTTACGTTAGGGGGCAAAGTTTATGCATATCTGTATTGTGTGCGTAACATTTTTGTCCATGATGGTTGATTGTTGTTTAACATAACGCACCTTGGTAACAACAGTCTTCAATATGTCATTCATTAAAACGTTTAGGAGTCTCAGCTGAAGCCATTCTATAACGTAATAAACAAATCAACTATATGCGTAATTCAAGTTATTTTATATTAAAAGATAAAATATTTTAATACCAAAAGCAAGAATCACTTTTTACAATGATTCGTCTTACAACATGTTGATTATTGTTCCAGTTTTTAGGGGCAATTTTTCATCTTAACACTTAAATGCATTGATCATCTGGAAGCGAGAGGCTTATTATATGCTAAACGAAAACATATTCGACACCTAATAAAAGTATATTTCAAACACTCAAATGGTATACAGACAGATTAATGTGAAATGTCAACCTGGAACCTGTTTATCCGAATATTGTAAACGTGTTTACGAAGTTCATAATTCAATCGTATGCACTTCTACTAAAACTCAAGGAAGTATCAAGAACCACAAAACTATAATGTTTAAGATACGTTTTAATACAATGTTTTTTTTACCGCAGAATATCTAACCTAACAATGATAAATCATGTACAACCTGCTTTCAAACGCAAAGGTAAAAAAAAATAGTTTTAACACCAAATATAACGTATAAGTGCATTCTATTAATTTGCCCTGTTTCATTTACTCCAGTCCGCGAAAAAAGACCTAAGCAGTTCGTGAATTTCATTTACATTTGAGTGTTTCTAAACCCCTTGTAAGATGGGTGCTTGACTCAGGAGTCGATAGTGAATTAACTATTTATATTATTAGTACTGCTATTAATTATCTGAATACGCACATATGCATACCTAAAGATCTTAAGTGGGTAGTGATTTAATATTGAATTTATGAAACTCGTTGAGTACTTTCCGACTTGTGCTCGAGAAGGCTCATATTTCCTTTATTCCCAATGTTCTATGGTAATCGATTCAAAACCTGATCTAAACTGTTGATAGTAATAGTTAAGTCCAAATTCGAAGAGGAAGGGTAATGAAAAATCATATTGCTATATGAAAATTATTAAATTCAACCTATGTTATTAACATAATCATGAGAATATTTACTTGGCTATGTATGCTTATAAATTTTCATATTTGTATATAGGAACGTATATAGGAGTTTTAATGGTAGATAATTATAGGTGGATAGATGAATGGAAAAATGAATATTGGGAGAAAAGGAGGGGCTGTAATGGATAGATCAGTGGTTCCCAACCCTTTATGGCCGCGACCCTAAAAAATATTTTTTTTTTACTGAGCCTCACCACCCTGTTTCCACATTTTGATACGTTTTGCCATCCTCAACACATAATGGCGACCATCAAGACCGGTTTCGAGAAGCAGGGGTTGGAAACTACTCGGATAGACAGATATGAATTCAGGGAATTTTGAAAATTTATGCTTTAAAAATATAATTCTCTGCCTTAAAGATGACCCGAGCATTGTTTCTTTGACTGAGTTACGAGAGGATACATGATTACCTTTCAGTTAGGTTGGATTTCTTTTGAAAACGGAAACCTCCGATTGAAATATTGTTACATGCTAAATTGTAGAATGATACATTCTTGCCTCCTATCACTTTTTCCTCTTCTGTGCCACTTTGTTTCACGTGCATCACAATTATCTTGATTGGAAAACTCTGCAAAACATAACTAGCACCTTTTAAACAGCACTCTTCTTTATAATAAATATAGAGTTGGTATGTAAATTGAAACTGTTACAAAATACCCTTTTTTAATAAAGCAAAACCTCGTAGATTATAATATGTGTTCATGTAGCAGAAATGTTGAAATCTTTGTTGATCATCTTTTCTACATTACAGTCAAGAATACTTATAAGGTTAAAATTGCATGGACTGAGAGAAAAGAAATGTTTTGTGGGGTCCCAAAGCGGGAGATTTAATGTCGTGTTAACCGTTGCGCATTTATCACAGAAATGCATTCCTCCAAGACTATTTTCAATTTTACTGTATTTTACATGGAAACAGCAAAATCTATTATGTACATGTGAATGACATCCCTCCTTTCACTTTCTGAAATAACGAGCTTTTCTGAGAATGTAGAAATTGTGATTTGAAGTTATCATTAAGTGTAACGAAATTGTTCCTAGTGAGCATTTGTTTGTAACTTTAATTCTTCACTACAAGAGAAAGAGACATAAAGTTTAGTTAAAAAGACAGTTTCGTATTCAATATATGGTATGTTTGTGGTATAGGCATATTACCATAAATTTGAAAGCCCATTTACAAGTCGGTAAATTGAATGTCATACATCAAACTTATTTATATACGATTATATTTTACTTTAAGTATCAAATGCATGTTAAGAAATCTTAACTTGACATTGCTACATATTATCTTAGCCAGTTAAAGTTAAGATCTTGTTCGTTTCACTCTACACGGCACATATGTACCGGGCTCTATTTCGCATATCAGTGCGATACATTTGTGAACTCTCAGGCAATGCAATGCCTTGTATCAATCAAACAATCATGAGTTTTAATAACTGAGTTAAACAAATGTTAGTTTTGTCTTGGAAAGTTTTTCACATCAGATAAAAGCAGCAGAAGACCCGGTTGATGAGTTAGAAATCTGGACTCGACCTTTTCTTCTGCGAACCTCTACTGACGGCTAGAGCTTTAGAGCCTATTATAAATGATAAATTATATGCATTGTGACAACAATTGCACTAATTTCAGTCGGTTAGGTGGATTATCTTACTTGACTCTTCTCCACTTCTTTCTCCACGTCAGGCATTTTATTGTCCTGGAAAGTCAATACCACATAAAGCGCTTGTAAAGTTTATATCGATCTTTATAATTCAAACATAGAAGAAATACGGCACTTGATTATAGTAGGAATGCATCGGAAGACAATATTGAAAAAGTCTGAGTTTCTCACTGATCATCGACGAGTAATGTAATGATTATAATTATATTTTAGACTCTTGCTACCTCATGGCTTTATCCCGTGTTATTAGTGCAACTTTGTATTATTGCATATAAATATCTGGATGATGCGTCATGCAGTTAAAGTATATGTATTTTATACCTCAAGTAGAAAGGCAACAATTTTGCTAATTTTCCCAAAACTTAGGTTAACATCCATGAAGATTATATAGTTGCACTAAACGGTTTGGTGAAAAAAGGATACTTATTATGTTAGTTATGTTTTTGTGTTGTGCTTACAGTATTGCAGCCAATTATCTCAAAAATAACGTTTTGTTCATTTCCATGTCTAATTACGTTTCATAGACTATATAGAAAAAGTGGCATCATTGAAGAGAAAATCTGTGTGAATACATATAAAACGCAAAACACGTCCACCCGTGAATAAAGTTCACGTCAGAAGTGTTCAACTCGAGCCACGTTTAATTGGACACAACAAACTGATTGGATGAAAACAAACTCCATATAGACATGTAATCAAAACCAATCAATAAACATTAGGATCTTCTACCAGTCAGTTGTCATGTAAAATATTGCATTCGGAACATCCTATATAGCCAAACACTGAGGATATGCAAAATTTGTTCCGACGATGAGACATTCCAAAAAACGTCTGAAGTTATCTGAACACTTGATTAACCGATGCTACGACAAGGATCTGATCGTGAACGCAACTTAAACAGCTACACAAACAAACCGTTATTATCTACTAAAATATAGACAGATGGAAACGGTTGATGGGGATCGATTTTTCTTGACCTACCATCCTTGTCATAGGGTTATTTAAAGGTAGGTAAACTCATCTGAAACACTGCCTCCAATGTGAAATCGTGTGACACATTAAGGGTAATCCCATCAAACAAACCAGTGGTAACCTAGCGGATACTACAACACTTAACGGGATCGTAGCCAGGGCGAAGCTAACGCCAATCACAAACCAAGAAAACTCTAGCAAATATGGTCCTTGTAGCGATAAAAGGTGCAAAAGCCTGTAACAGAGACGAGCAAGTGATTGAACATCCATGGTCCAACAGAACCTGTAAAACAGAGAAAATAATGTATCTCATCACATGTAACATTTGTTGTTTCCAGTATGTTGGAGATACTCACAAGTTGCACAGAAGGAGCAATTTTCACAGATTGGGTGAAAAAGAATCTATACCGATAACCATTTGCAGAAAACGTCTCCTCACGTGGCCACACTTTCAGGAACGTAACACTAATTGCAATTGTTCACAACTCCAGCTTTAATTTCGAAACCAGAAAGAAATGTAATCTTACTGGATAAGCCGCATAAGAACATTGAAACTAAGAGGTTTAAACTAAGAAGAGTAAGCAATTACACAAATCATCATCATTTTACAACCAGTACAGCTCGTTTAAATAATTATTTCAATCCGCGCAATGCTGATTAATTTCAAGACCAACTGTGAATTGATATTCAGCATCAATATCAAGATGAAGACAATTTGTTGAAACATTAACATTTCACTGATTGTATTGCAGCATAAATAGGTATGTAAAATTTTGTCATCTCAATGCATATTGCTTGTTTTTGTTTGTCATCAATCCCTGACACACGTTATCACTTGCTCCTTATCTGTGTGTGTGTGTGTGTGTGTGTGTGTGTGTGTGTGTGTGTGTGTGTGTTACCTGTACGTCGGTATTGACCAAATTATTACATTCTTTTGGGGCATATTTTGCAAGATCTGCGTTTGCTTCCTTTTTGCGTTGAAGTGTTTCATTCATGTTTACCACACCATTCGTTTCTGCATTTGGAGTATATATAGTTTAAATAATGCTTGCAAATTTATATGTTCACTTGTACACGATAGTACAGTTTGGTCTTGCTTCAGATCAATATGCCTTTGAATAAAGCATTGTGTAATCTAAGATTTAAATCTTTGGTTACACATACAAAATTACTGTTTTTCAATGAAATAACATTATTCAAATTAAACTGATCTCGATTAGCAGAACCTGAGATATAGTGAGTCTTAAGTTGTTCACAGATTCTTTATAAATTTAGTTCAGGAAACCTACTCAGCAGCTCATAGTATAGGATTCACTGCCAATGTTACTTAAATTTATATTTAAAAAGATCCGAAAATCAAACATTTGGCGTTGAGCACCCAGCACCTGGCCTAATAGTAGAAATGTTACTTATATCTAAACAAACCATACAGTTTTCTAACACATTTTTAGAATGTAAATACATAACAGATCAACGATATGGCGAGGATAATTAAAATAATGACGATGGATACACCACGTTTTATCTTCGAATCTTACGCTGCAAATAAATGAAACACGCAGTACCATTACAAATATTACCACTATTATTGCTTATAAATTGTGATACGTTTGTATTTTTTTGAGATCGCTGTTTTGTGAAGTTTGTGGATTTTGCGAGAAGAGAGCAAAGCATATGACGACAGTAACAAATAAAAATACGGCAGAGAAAAGGTAGGAGACGAAGAAGAAATGAAAACGAACATGAAAGTAGCAATAAAAATAATAATAAAAATAGTAATTAAAATGTACAACTGTTTAAATATTAAGGTCAGTACATCCTAAAAGTAATCTCACCTTCCATATCTTCCAGGTAGTTTGTCGACAACAGTCTCGTACTATTTGGTAGATCATCCTTTCTCGTGATGGATCAAATGATTGTTTGAAAGCTATTAGTAATCAGGTATCGATGTTTAAACCAATTTTTTCATGCATTTTAACCTTAAGTATCGTCAACAGATAGTCATTTATTTAAAAACAATTCTTAAAATCAAGTTTTGACATGTTGTCAGTGGAATTTTATTTTGCATCAGAAATGCAAACTACGCAAATCCCTTGCTCGTTAGCTACTTATGATGTATATTATGTCGCCTTATGCTGTATGTTGTGTAGCCTCATGACATGGCGATTCCGTTGCACGACCTCAGACTGGGATGATGAAATCTAAAAGTGGATCTTTTAAAATACTTTATCGAAGTACAAGGATTGGGATATTTGCTTGAAATATAACTCATTTTATTAAAAATAATCCTGTACCACCTGACAATCAGATCTGATGATCTTTAAAAAGTACTCACTGACACAACATTTCGTGTACAGATGTATTTCATATACTTACCAAAGCTTAAACCACGCGCGATATTTGCCTGAAAAAGTATGAGACAAATATAAATAAGAACTATGTAATGTTACACGTTTTCTCTCATTGATGGTTCGGCCATCGTTCGTACTTCAAATGTTTGGAATCTACACACGATTAAGGAAGCCTAATAATAAACAATAAGGAAAATGTACTAAATTAATGAAACAGAAATTTGGGTAATTAATAACACATAATATCTCACATTTGCTACCAAGTGAAAGCGTCCAACTATTTAACGTTATCATTACTTAACTCAATTAGTAGAACATAGCAACGACAATGACATCACATCGGATTCTCTTGTTTAATGAATCTTCCAACAATAAACAACAATTCAGTGGGAAAGCTCTTGATTTTATGTTCTTTTAAAACTATTTTTAACACCAAGGTCTCTATGTATGCATGTATGGCATATTACCAATATGTTGTGATTTGGGGAAAACTAGGCCATTACTGCTCTAGTGCATTATTTCTTAAACGTGTATTATTTGAATTATGAAGAGCAGAAAACACTTTCAGATAAAAGCCACTCAATTCTTTGTTGTCTTGGAATATATGGTAAATTGGATCAACTGTTTCATTATTTGTAGTGTATCATATGCAACACGTGTTATCTACCCTCTACCAATCATCGAACCGATTTTTAGGTAGGGCCTTTGAATATTTCTAAGTAACGAAAGCCATATTTAATATCCAATCAGTCTAATTTGTAAGAACATGAAACGTAATATCTTTTCAATGCAATTCAAACCTGTTTTACAATAGATGTTCAATTATTTTGTTATATTTATAGTAGCAACGGCTATATTGGATGAGCAATCGACGCCATTTATATACCCTATTTAGGTACGCTTGCCAGAATTCGTTTTGTCAAATTATGTAATACCTGATGTTTGGCTTTACATATTTGTAAAACAATAGCCACATATTAAGCAGACGCTGTAAAGTAATTACGTTACGTTTACATGTGTTGTTCTTATATCATTTCTGCAATCGTCCTCTGTAGTATTGTGGAAGTGAGAACTAAATTCCAACATTGGAAAGAAAATAATCGGATCGGATGATACGCTGAGTATTTATTAATGATAATTAAGATCTTCCGCACTAAATGGTTTAAATAACCCTGTGACAATATCGTTCCTTGTATACTGAATGAAATCAATCTTCTTACCTAGGAATATTAGACTAAACAGGGTATGTTGAAAATACGGAAGACCCTGCAATAAAATAAATCTATGCATACACCCTCAATATTTTGTTTTCAGGCTACCCGAACGTAACACATATGCTCAATCATATGCTCAAAGTAACCGCCGAGGATGAAAGCGTTATAAACCTTTCACATATTGAACAGTGTTCATTGCCACATGGATACCTTACCGTTCCTGATGCAAGACACACCAGAGTTAAGACCATGGTGATCACTTGCAACAAATGTTTCATTTCTAGATAGATAGATAGATAGATAGATAGATAGATAGATAGATAGATAGATAGATAGATAGATAGATAGATATTGCATTCTTTCTCCACTTTCTAATACATGCAATGCAAACAAGAGGTTTTTGGCCTTCACTGAATCCCGCTAACCCCGCTGTATCGGGATTGTAGAATAGGCCAGAGTGCGTCGTGGCTCTTGTAAGATGCAAATGAGTGGAGGTAACCTGTTGTCCGTGGGTTGCGACACATGGCGAGAGATTATAAGATCCTGGTAGCTGAGTAAATTAGAGACATATGAGTGCATGAGCGATGCAATACACTACCTTAGCCCCTATGTCTCACCAGACGGATGGTCGAGTTGGGTTGCATCTCCACAAGTTGGCTTCTCACACCAAGTCTCAGGAAGTCGTTTTCAATTGTTTTGCTACCTTCATCTTTATATTCTTTTATTTATCTCTCTTGTTACCAGTTTTGCCCTGAGATTTCGCCTTTTTCACCCTTTCTTTGACCTCCTCAGAATACTTCCACGAAGGAGGTGGCTTGACGTGTCAACGGGATGTATCTACCTGCTGAGCGTACCACACTTGTATCCCTGGCACTTAATTAGTGTACCCTTGTTGGTCTCCATGGCGGGTGCATGAGGATCGTGATGAGTTGCACAAAATATAATGTAAAATCGAAAAATAAAGCTTAAAAGCACTAATCCTTTGTCCGAATCAGACGATGAACCATGCAGCGTGTATTCGTTCCTGCGCTTCTTGGTCATCCAGTCAAAGTATGTTTCAAAAAGCCCATCGGCACTATAACCATGTACAGACGATAAAGCTTATACTTGGGCTAGTCGTTACACCTTAAAGACTACAAAAGATAATTTTGGGTAGCTTGTTTGTGCAGTGTGAGCGAGGAGGAAGAAAGCACTCCTCAATGAATTCATCCAAAAGGATAATACACTATCGCGACATATAGGGAGTCACTGCCACTGAAATTTTCTAAGGCATGAATATCCAAGACGGAAATTTGCTGGACACCATCATACCCACCTTCAGAATCGATATTGCTAGGTAGCAAAAGGTGGACATTTTAAGTCAACGTTTTTATATATATATATATATATATATATATATATATATATATATATATATATATATATATATATATATATATATATATATATATATATATATGTAGGTTAGGCTTGTTACATACTAGTTTTACACTGTTCGTCGGTTGTCAGTTTATTGCATTTATCTTAATCAATCCCTGACACACATACTCCACGTCGATGTTTCAAGTGTAAAGGCACACCACATTGTATAAAATGTGGTAAAGAATACCACATTATGTAAAAGTAATACAAAACCTGGAAACAAGAAGAGGAAATTCATATGGTGAAATACGACTTCACTATCTCATGTCCGGAGGTCAGAAGGATTGTAAAATCTAGAATCACTCTACATGGTCTAACGTTCTGAACTATAGTAAATATCAGTCCTAAGATAACAAGAGATGCACATGCTGATCCAACTCTGCCTGGTGCAGCAACATTTTCCAGTAGTCGTCATTAGAAGTCATACAAAAACACAAGCTCCACACCAAAGATATTATATAATGCCCCCACACAAGAATTACCAACGAATGAAAAGACACTGATCCCAAAGTGGCACCACAAGGGAAATGATGACCATATAAAGCTCCATAATAGGTTTGGCAACTTTGAGGGCATGGAAGCAGAAGAAATTGATCCGTGTCCTAAAGGCAGATCTAGGCCTAAAACAAAACATTTAACCCCATAGATCCTGCTGCTGAACAAGAATATATAAATGTTCCTTCACGAAAGGTCTAACCTACTCTTTACACAAACTCTACTTTTATTTCATAATGAAGAACATTGTCGTATAATTGCATTGTCGACGACTTAGAGTTATCTGCAATGATATTCTACTGCTTTTAAATCAGCACGATCATGCAGCGCTTTGTCTGTAAGAAATCGTTTCGGAAGATACGGCCATCACTCTTATAACTTATTTCCGCAGAGTGTGCACATAACATCAGGATGAGCTTCCATTGTTAGAACAATAGGGATCCTTGTAATGTTATTTCTTGAAACGCAAATTTACAAGTGATTGTTGTAAGCGTCACTCTTCATCGGGTGATTCAAGTTTTGTTTTATTTATATTCCAACAAACATCAGCTTACAACCAAATAAATTAGATAATCTAGTTGACAGCTGCCGTCCTCATTTACCCTACTCGTTGATTCCAATGCCCATAATATGTTTTCGGATCAGGGTACAGAGTACATGAATGATGGAGGAAAATTTGTAGACTACTTCGTTGCCGGACGCGATTTTTGTCTGTATAACACGAGTTCGCCAAAATATTTACATTCGGAAACGGGTACGTATACGTGCATATATCACAAAATTTATTCACATTTTTCTGTTTTTAATTATGATAGGAAGTTCGCCTATGATTACCTCCCAATCTTTCTCAAATATAATAACTCTACCACGGATGAACAAATTTCACACTGGATTTTAAAGAAGGCAGAATGGGCCAAGTTTGAAACACTTTACAGAGTACATGAATGACGGAGGCACAATTGTAGACTACTTCGTTGCCGGACGCTATTTTTGACTGTATAACACGAGTTCGCCAAAATATTTACATTCGGAACCGGGCAGGTATACGTGCACATATCACAAAATTTATTCACATTTTTCTGTTTTTAATTATGATAGGAAGTTCGCCTTGATTACCTCTCAATCTTTCTCAAATATAATAACTCTACCACGGATGAACAAATTTCACACTGGAATTTAAAGAGGGCAGAATGGGCCAAGTTTGAAACACTTTACAAAACTAGAATTAACTTAGACATCTTTATAATTGCCAATGAAGCTCTTCAATATTTTATGTCTATTACTCAAGAATCCACACCTAAATTATTGCTTGGCTTTAAAAGGATCCAAAAGTCATGGTTCACTAAAGTTTGTAAAGCAACTATTAGACAATGTCTATAAGCAGTGAGAGAATTTAACAAGTATCCAACGCCCAAAACTGATGTAAGTATATGGGTTAAAGCTCGCCGCACAATTAAGGAATGTAAGAACAGCGTGTAGGAACTAGTTTGCACATTAAACTCTCGTTGTTCTATGATGAAACTATTGGCCACGGTCAGCAAAATCAATGGTAAGGAAACGACAAATCTATCCGACACCTAAACTTGAAACACGACTTACCAAATATACTTGCTGATAGATTTTCTGAACATTCATCGCCATCTAAATTATTTAGCATATTTCCAATTCTGACACGAAAATGAGAAGATGCATTTAAGTTCAGATCAGGTATTGTAGAAGGTTATACTCAATTACTCTTACATTTGTAACTTCTGGATGCATTAAACCAAGTCCATGATACATCCACTAAACCTGACGAAATACGTTACTTTTTTTAAAATACCTACAGTATCCATCATTAATCGTTCTTTTGGAATTCTGCAATGATTTACTGACCACTGAAAATATATCAAAAACTTGGAAACAACCATCGGTAATATCATTTCCAAAACCAGGTAAGGATGGCACAGGTCGTATATATTACAGTCCCATTGATCTGACTAGCTGTGCCTGTAAAACGATGGACGAATGATAACTGCATCATATGCATATCTTCTGTCCAAAGTAGCTAAATGCTTGAAAGCCCGTGATTTACTCCAAGTCGAAGCGCACAATAACGGGCGTACTGATAGTAAATATGTTCTTAACCCCCATGAACCATTTACTAG
Source organism: Megalonaias nervosa (assembly GCA_016617855.1). Lineage (NCBI taxonomy): Eukaryota > Metazoa > Mollusca > Bivalvia > Unionida > Unionidae > Megalonaias > Megalonaias nervosa. The sequence continues at coordinate 27,426 of JAECUM010037533.1, forward strand.
ATCGAAATGGAATTATAGTTGTGTTGCTCATTGTTCAACCAGATGGTCGTATGTGTAAATTTTGACGCAATGCGCCATCAAATAATTCGACTCGCTGGGGAGCGTTTAGGACATACCCTTGTTAAAGCCTTTTGACTGAAGCTAATGACCCACCTATATGCCATCGCAGGGAATCGTAATCAGTAATAAGTGAAACAAAATGCTGCTTTTTAATAATGGCTGTAAAAGTCCGACCGAAGAATAATAGATTATTGATTTCTCGAAGTCATGAAAGCAGCATTTGATAGTATAGCAAACTTGCAAATTGGAAAACTGATCCCGTTGTTCTTAGTACTCATATGTTTGCTTAATAACAATATTTAATGATAATCAACATGCATGTATCGCTGCTGTTTTCAGTATTATACGACAATAGTCAGGCATATAGTGTTATAATTAGATTGTTTTGTCAGACTAGTCTTCATTATGATGGCGTATTCAGATAAAAGAGAGAGAGAGAGAGAGAGAGAGAGAGAGAGAGCTGTCAAATACGCATGATATGACTCATAATACATATGATCCATGTAATGAATGACAGATAACGTTCTAGAGAGAGTGGCTAACAGTAAAACTCCATTCACCATATTCCAGGAAAAGATTATTTTCAAATTAGCTATGGAGGTATGGTCATGCCAAATGATCTAATAGGAATTTCTTTGCAACCAGACACCTTCAAAATAATCGGCCTTCGCATTTGTAGCAGACTGGTAGTAGATCTCGCAATGATGAGTGCCAGTGATGAAGATTTGCATGAACTGTGCTGTAGATTCAGAGGAATGAAATTAAGAATCATTGCAGCTGTAACGAGAAGCTATCGGAAAGAAATGAAGAGAACTACTGGAAAGAAGCAATAGTTTATTTCAGCCCATAAAATATCCAACCAATATAATAAAACAGCATTAGCGATAAACCTCCTCCGCCATCAGGGTCGTAGGTTCAAACCCCGGACGAGTCATGCCAAGGACTTATAAAAATAGTACTAGCAGTTCCCTAGCATGGTACTCTGCATTAAGAGGTTTGTGTTAGGGCTAGTTGGCTTGACGTCAGGATGATGTAACTGGGTATGACATGATGCTGCATGTCTGCGGCATGATGCCCCAGTACTAGACATCACTATAAACTACCACACTACAGACATCATAGCGATATGACTGACAAATTGGTAAAGATACGTTAAAAATCCTAATCACACACACACACATACATACACACACACACCTTAACCACCTCTGATTGTTGATAATGCTGCTGTTAATAGAATGTGCCGGATGCAAGATTTCGAAGCTTGTTGGTCTTCATTCGTTTTATGTCATTTAACACTATTCTCTTCTACTTTAAGGCAGTGTTTCTTCAAACAAATAAATTTGACCTCTTGAGGATACTTTCAAATGAGTTGGCATTTTATATATATATATATATATATATATATATATATATATATATATATATATATATATATATATATATATATATATATATATATAATTAGTTTCTGCACAACTCTTTACACGGCTTTCTTTCGGGAATTTTCAAGATATATCGAATGTACCGGTGGAAAACTAATTATGTAGTACATGTTTTGGAAAAAGGTTAAGTTTATCTTATGTGTATTCCACTTAAAATCATTTTAAGTACAGTACAATACAAGTCTCCCCACACCATTAACAGAAACTTAAAAGCAAACTTAAATTAAAAAAATCTGTACGTATATTAAATTTATATAATAGAAATTGTCTTTAGAACAATCCCGTTTTGTATGTTCAAGTTAATTGCTTAATCAATAATTAAATCAAGTTATACATGACTGTTTTTCAGTATACAGTGAACTCTTATGTCACCAATTTTATCAGATAACAGAAGCGGCAAATGAAAAAAGGAGTTTATTATTATCAAAAATAAGTATACTTACACCATTTGACCATTGTTGATTTCTATGGCAATGTCACGTCAAGAAATACGTTTCATTGTGCAGCAGGCTTATATATATATATATATATATATATATATATATATATATATATATATA
>JAECUM010037534.1:0-38005 GCA_016617855.1 Megalonaias nervosa
ATTATTTTAATTTTATATAATAAGTAAGGCTTTCCTAAGCTTTCTTCGAAATTTCCGATTCTCCCAAGCAGTGCTAAAAGATAAATCTTCTTTACGAGCATATACTAGCAGTCTGGTTACAGGTCTTTAATTCTCAAGTTGTACGCGCATATACTGGCAGTACAGTTACAGTGCTTGCTCGTTCGATTTATACTTTTTCTTGTTTTTCAACATCATAAGCAGTGATATTATCACAAGCTTCGCATGCATATTCCAAAGTAGGTGGAATTAAAACTATAAAAGCTCAGTTTATATTTGATCTTGAAAGTGAGTATTTAAGTTACTTACGTAATGCCAGTGACCTTACTTAAGTAATGCCATTGACCTGTTTTCTGATGTCACCACGCTATTATAGTATTCGCACACTTTCTCGTTATGTTTGTAAACCCGTCCCCCACCGATGATGAGGTAAACAATTATACAGTCCCTTTTTAAGTTCAGTCTGTGGAGTCATTTACTGTTGTGTTAAGATATAATTTGAGAGGAATCATTTATTTACATTATTCATTTGAATTACAAAAGTGTCCATTCACTTTTTGGACTAAAATACTACTTTGGAATTATTGTCAATTCATTCTAAGACATTCTGGATTATATCATTACGATATAGCAAGACTATTGGTACATCAACATATTCAAGACTATTGTCACATCAGCATATTCAAGACAATTGGTAAATCACGACATTTAAGACTCTTGGCACATCAGGATATTCACAATTATTAGAATTCCTTCGGTACATTCTGTACTTTTCGACTTATGATAGAACGTTTAGGACTATTTGCGATTTTATTCACAATACTGTACATTTCTCTTAAGTTCTCACTTTGTGATTAGAGAAAAAATTATTTGTTCATTTTGCTAAACTTGTTGGTTTCGCTTATTTCTATTGCTTTAGTTTAAGACCTCTGATTCATAACATCATTAAAACATTTCTATAACGTCTTTTCTAATTATAGTGCAATTTGTAATGAGACGGAAGAATAAACACGTAGAGAAGCTAAGCACCAGGTGTACTTCTGACATCCAGGAGCTTGGGTTTTGGTTGGGGTTAGATTAAACCAAAAACTACACTAAATTCTCCCTATTTCTCATGCAACTGGTAGAAATCTACGAATTCTTATGAATTTTTAATTGCCATTTTAAGGTAATTTGTTAAAGAGAAGCTGATGTCTGAGGATTTAATACATGATCGCTTTTTCTTGCAAAGAATCCCTATCAGGGTTGATTAACATGTTTGCTCTTATTGTAGGAATGTATTGTTAACCGTGTAACAAGCGCCTAATGGCTGACAACTAACAAGCTAGTGACAATTCCGTGTTAAGGTCTTGTCGCCTATACCCCACCGCTAGCTAATAAACTAAGCTTTGAGTGAAAGTGTTCTTGACGGAGACACCCAAAGTGGTGAAATCTCCCATCTCAGTAGGGAAGACAGACGATAGTCACTCGGCGGTAAATCAATTACGAGTAAAGAGAAGTCAAGGGATTTTATCGGTTCATCTTGAAAAAATTAATGTACAAATTAATTGCTACTGACGATTCCCGTCCGCCCTTTATTCCGATAATATCAGAAGCTGTCCAGATTCTAAGCTTTGCTTTGTAGATATTTTATTGCCGTCATTTTTAAGTTGGGTCCATCTAGCGTCACCAAGTCACCAGTTTATCCAAGCAGAATGTTTGCAAGCTACGTTTTACAAACTTAATTGCTTATTAGGACGATTAATTACGTTTTGTGTAATATTATTCGAAAAAGGAGCATTAATTCACAATTGAAGTGTCTGTGCGATTCTGGTGAAGTATTGAAATTGCTTGTGAAATACAATTCTCTAGCAACAATTCATCTGAAATCAATATAAACGATGACTATATGTATGTCTCTTTACTCTGCCCGAATATTTATGTATATAAATCCCTTTCATTTCGCGATTTTCAAAATGCTGATACGCAAAATAAATCTTGAAATAATTTTTTGCAAGAGATAGATATCAGTAAATATTCACTCGATTGAACGATTCTTTTCAGGTATAATGGTTGCTTTCATTTTGCCCAAAATAAAGCAAGACAAAACGTCAGCAGTTCTTGTTAGTTTATACGCATGCCAACCGACCAGTAGTGTAATAGAAAATCTGACTTTAAATAAACAAATAAATAACATTTAAATAAATAAATAAAATATTTAAAACAAACCGCTTTGATTTGACTTCTGTCTTGAGGCACCTAAATAGATATCTATGTAAACTGTGGAATGTTAGCACATTTTTGTTTTTATCAGTTAGATAACGCTCAGCAACCCCCTTTACTGAAACCACTTAAATACAAATATCAGACGATGTTAAATGAGGACCTATATAATTAAATATTTAATCTTCATGAGTTTATTGAATTGGTGATACCTTAAACAGTTTATATATTTTGTTTAGGACTGACTCTATATTGTGTAGTTAATGCAAGAATTGTTTTGATAAGATTTGTATGGAGTTATTTTAATATATAGATGGTACTGCGTGCGTGCTCATTTCAACAAGAAACGAGTGGAATAATTTCTTTCTTATGCGAGCCTTGGCGAGGTAAAATTATTCGGCGAGTTCCATGAACACAAATGTAAGATTCTATGTATCACATGACAAGAAATGCTGATTTTTTTTTTTACTAAACTACATAGACGTGTAGTGAAATGACTTGAAATATATTCGGATGCCTTGGTCGTTACGGTTTTCCTTTGGTATACTAACGTAAATAGCACAGTAACTATGCAGTCAATGCACAGTTTCAGTGATAGTAACAGCGGGAAATAACAGAATTATACCAATGCACATCATGCATATACTGAATGTGAAAAAAAACGAAGCAACATTAACTATAGTTTGATTAAGTAATTTATGGCAAGCCTTTTTAATTTCTTTCCTCCCTCTCCCCCCCGCCATTTGTATTAGAGGTGGGGTTTAGGGTGTTAAAAGTCTCTAGAAAATGAAATTAAGTTTTCAAAGTAATTGGACGGACACAATATTATGGGTTTTTTTTCTTAACGACAGACTCAAATCGGATTATTTACACAAATCTTAGAGCCGATGCGCATTTAGCATGCTGAACAGCTTAAATAATTTTAATTTCGTGATAGTCATATCAACATATAGAAGAAAAGAAAAGTTTCAGAACAAAATAAAAATTAACTTCCGTCAGTACTTTTCCCATTTATGTTGGATTACCTGATAGTTTGCCAAAAACACTAACCTATAAATTTCTTGGAACTTCTTTCTGAACAAGATTCCGATGCTTTATTAGTAATTAAGGTCACCGTGTCCCAAAATGCACATAAAAAATGGTTAGGCGGTGATCTGAATCATAGACAGTCATTTTATAATGTTTTCCTTTTTTTCGATCATGCACATTACTCGTAAAGGGAAATAACTTTCTCTGGCTTATGCTGTGATCGTTTTTTATTTTTGTTCTTTTGCATCTCGTCCTTTGACAAATCAAAATTACTACATTTTTCCGGCTATATTTTAAGCTTCTAAACATAACGACAGCGAAGAGAAATATCCATTATTTTGAAATTATGACTAGTAATAAATCAGTTAAAGACTAAAACAGAATTCCCATGTAAGTAAATAAACTCCTCTGCTTTGTAATCTGAAACAATTTTGTTCTACGTGTGGTTAACATCACCTACGAGAAGAAATGCTATGTTGGTGCAAGTGTTATTAAATATACATGTAAATTTTACTCTGCTTTAATTTTTGAAAAAAATATAATTTACTACAATTAACATCAAAATATTATTTATTGTGTATTTATAAAGTGTTTTCCTTGATGAGGCTAAATGTAGTGACTACAATCTGTCTACTAAGTTCAAGTCAAAACCTTTCAACTTTTGTATCCGTTATAGTTCAGCGTCATACATGAATTAATTCCTTTTTTTTAAATTTCCTTTGAAAAATAAATGAATATATTGATCGACTGAATAAACGAAAAAAACGACAAAACAAACAAGCAAACAAATTGAATCGGTTGAGCAGATACGTGTAGTGAATTAAAAAAGAATTGTAGTGACTCAGGAAATCACGATTAAATGAACTTGCGAATGTCTAAATGAACTCTGAAACAGAATTTTAGTCATTAATTTTGTATGCGGTTTTTGCACATTTTTTGTATACGTAAAGTTAACTTTCCTTTTTTAACTACAGACACAATAAAAGTTGTAACTGTGGCATAAGTATGTAATTAAATATAAATATTTGAATCACCAGTTGAAAGGGAATTTTGCTTGTTGAAATTCATTTTGCGTGATATTTTTAAAATAAATTTTTAAAAATGTATCAATATTTCATTCAAATTTACACTGCCTTTGAAAACCTGTCGTTATAATTACACTGTTATATAACAGAACAAACTGTATTGACCGTATGACGAAATAAATTTATAAAAATGCTGCATTGAAGGAAACTTCACCATAGATTGACGACTATAAAATAAGTAACATAAAGCGTATGCACGTACGTGTGTGTGTGTGTGTGTGTGTGTGTGTGTGTGTGTGTGTGTGTCTACATAGGCGTTATGATATAGTTGCAATGGACAGACGGATTCGAATCATGGTTCTTAGTAAAAGAAGATGTATTAGGTAAACAATTTCCCTGTCATCTTTAACTGACTGAAATTTTGTAGACTGAACTGTTAAAGTTTTTTTATGTTTTTCTCCATTAGTAACATTTGGTGTGCTTTTCCCGATTCTCTGTACGTTTCATACTCTTTTTTTTATACAGATAGGTGATTTCAACTGCAACAAAACGACAATTGTCACAAATTGTCTTTTCACTAAATATGTTATGATAATGTTTTCACTTCATTATTAGTACATTGTCTGAACAATGCATTTTACAAAGGAGCTCTTTCTCTTTACATATAAATATACATTTAAATACATTTGCAATAATTATTTAGAAGTGTTTATGTTAATAATAAAGCATCATATGCATCAACAACGACTTCCGCCTTCAAGTTTGCATGCCTGTACAATTCACATGACAGAGCAGGTAGAAAACGTCGAATTTAAATGGCAAGTTGTCTGTTTTTTCTTTTAACATTAACTAAGGTAAATCACTGCTGATCTTGACAGGAGGCATTAAGCTCTGCTTCGATCGATTAAAAGGTTATACTAATATGTTTTGTTTATTTCCCGACGCTATCTACTAAATTAGAGTGAAAATTGACCGAAGCACAATCAACCTTTTAAACTAATGACAGGTTCAATTTTACTGACACACCCTAGTCTTTCGATGGAACAATCATATTTTAAAACCAGTTCCAGCCAAATTGTCGGTTAGTCCAACCCAAATGGAAGAGTTCTTGATTGAGGTTAGTTTTTCTTTTTGTTCCTTGAAATTTATGACTGTCACGAAATTTAGATTATTTCACTTATGCAGCATTTTAAGAATGCACCTGCTTGTACATTTGTTTCTCGTAACTTCTCTGACTTTTACTGCTGAAAAGTCCAAGTGTAACAGATCCTTGATCGAAACTTTATGTTTTAAAATTGCAAGTGCAATGGTCTCGATAGCAAAATCACCATCAACAAAACATAACATAAGAAGAATTGAAAAAGCTTCATTTCACTATTTGCTAAAAAAGACTGTAGACACCAGTCAGTTCTGATTGTTCATATAAAACCTAGGGACCTCGGTGGCCAAGTGGTCTTAATCACTTGCCTTTACAGATCGCTCACCCATCTCACATCTGTAAGCTTGTGTTCGAGTCTCAGTTCAACCAACATGGGTGAGTGAAAGCTTGCTAGTGGCTTAGCGGGGGCCTGTGGTTCCTCCTGTCGTCTCCCTCCGCCAAATTTAATGGCCCCCATATAATGCTCACACGTGCTGAAAAATGGCGTTACCCCCAACAAAAACCCAACAAACCTACCCATAGCATTTATAATTCAATTTACTGTGTTATTTTTCTGACTCTGTCTTATTGAAGTGTTAACGCAACGGTTTTCTACCCTGAATGGCATGCTATTCGGATACATTCCTGAGTATGTGAGAAAGCTTGCCAGTAGCCTCACGTGGGTCGGTGGTTCTTCTCGGAATTTTCCCATGTTCTTCTTCCGCCAAATTTACTGACCTTCATGTTCTATATATCATTTGCTGAAAATGGCGTTAAATCATCAACAACAATAATACCTACAGATACGTTTAAATGTTAAGAAAAGTCATTTGGAGCTTATTATAATTCAACCCTACACGCTGTGCTTTTTTAATTAAATGAAGACAAGTTACTCAGTGCCGAAGTACCATACTGGATCAATACAATCCGATAAAAATATGGCACACCGTTCACGTGGGCTAGTCCAGGTTTAAATAAATGACTAGAAGACAAGTGGTCTGAGCTTATGCTAAATTAACCGTTATCTGCTAAGAATTTTATCTCTTTCCTGTCCTTAAATAAAATCAGTTCTTCTTCCTGAGCAAATATAAAAAACAGCCTTTAAATACAATATCTTCCTAGCTTTTGAAACTTTTTGGTGGGTATTTTTAACATTGTTACATGGGCGGGGTGGGGATAGGCTAAATTAAATCAATTTAATTGAAAAATGCATGCTCTGTTAATCGATATAACACATGCTACCGATAGCATATCGATATTGATGTAATATGAAATGAAGCATTACCATTAAAATTATGTCACAGAATCCTTTGGATTTTATGATCATTAACAGAGCGATGTCCATACTTTCATCTGCCTGTTGAGTCTATAACGAGAAATGTACCAAAGGTTGAGTAAAAAAAGTCCTTAAGTTTAATCAATAAAGAGGAAAGTACCATATGTTGAGTCAGTAAAGAGAAAGGTACCATAGGTTGAGTCAGTAAAGATAAAAGTACCATAGGTTCATCATTTTAGAGTAATGAGTTTGCTAAAGGTTAATTTGTGTTCCATTTATCGTAATTTATATCCTTTCTTTTCAATTATATCAACATCAATCTTTTCGAATTTGTACTTTGTAGTATTCCATTGGAGTTCTGTATTGATTACGATGTTGCTGTAAATCTGAGTTAAATGACATTATATCGTCCTTGGCTGATGTACATGCATACAAAGTGAGATATCGTCCTTGGCTGATGAACATGCATGCAAAGTGAGATATCATTCATGGCGGATGTACACGCATGCAAAGTAAGATATTGCCCATGGCTGACATACACGCATGCAAGTGAGATATCGTCCATGGCTGACGTACATGCAAGCAAAGTGAAATATCGTCAATGGCTGGTGTACACGCATGCAAAGTAAGATATCGTCCATGGCTGACATATGCGCATGCAAGTGAGATATCGTGCATGGCTGATGTACACACAAGCAAAGTGAAACATCGTCGATGGCTGATGTGCACGCATGCAAAGTGAGATATCGTCCATGGCTGACGTACACGCAATGTGAGATGCTAATTGTTTACCTTATATGTTGCGTGTAATAAATTTTTGTCAATGTCATCACTAGCCTTCCAAAGTCTAAATGTCTAAAACAATTACTTATTGAGATTTTGATGAAAGAGATGATCGTTTTCTCTTTCGTATTTCTCACATAGATGGAAAATAAGTGTAATAAAACATAAACTAATACATGTTTACAATATATCATCGTGGCACATAGTACCCGTGATTTACAAGTTAAAAATGAAATACTGATTCACATCGATACAGTTCATCATTTTAACTGGTCATCAACCTAGGAGACAGCTCGGAGAAACTGTTCAATCACCTGCCGTTTAAATTCATTAATGTCTTAATAAATTACGCTGTAACAGTGTCCCAAGTAGTTGTACTTGGAGAAATTATTTGATTTTATCAGTTAACTGGGCGACAGTGAGGGCCTGTTCCGGATAATGGCAATCACACGGACAATGACACGGTCATCGTAAATTATGATTATAGAAATGCTACCTGTGTCAAATACTTCAAACATATATCATATCATGTATCAAAAATCCCCTCAAGTTCGAGAGGAATGTACCGTGTATATGTGAGTTTATTTTCAACTTTTGGAAACCTAAACATCACAATTGCTAATAATAATAATACGAACACGAAGAAGAAATTAGTAATAGCGGATGTGTTACTACTACTACTACTACTACTACTACTACTACTAATAATAATAATAATAATAATAATAATAATAATACAAGAAGGAGGGGGAGGTGAGATTACATTATTCTCGTACGAAAACGCCCTCACAACATTAATCAAACTAACTTTTCTGGCGATATTGCTTTATTTTTTATGCACCTTCAGTATGGTCACCATGGTGATTTGATTCTTGGAAGTGCTGTAGTCCCCAAAAATATCTATAACACATCACAACCTCGACTGTGGCAGTGACCTATTTTACAAAGGCTTATGTCAGTACTGCCTTCGGCTACGTCCGTGTTGTGCTGAAATTACTTCCTAACAGATATGTCATGTGAACGTTTCAACTGTCATTTTGAGTTCTAAAGTCTCAAAATCAACGCTCAAAAAGCTTTATTAAATACAAAGACACGCAAAAGAGATTTTAAAATGACCTTTTTAAGATTATTTTATCACATTCATCCACTTTACTGAATGGACCTTTTCAGCAGTACTGCATAGTTCTATAACCCATAATATCTGTAGAATATAGAGCATGAGGGAGGAGACGGGATGGATGGATATATATATATATATATATATATATATATATATATATATATAGAGAGAGAGAGAGAGAGAGAGAGAGAGAGAGAGAGAGAGAGAGAGAGAGAGAGCAGTATTGTTACATTTACAAAAACAGATCCCCAACGTCTCGAGCTAATCCGTTTCTTCGTTAACGGAATAAATAATTTACATCAACCAAACAAGCACTTCACACAACTACGAGAGCAAATCTGGACTACGGAACTATTGCACATTTAATGACAAGGGGAATCGACAAACAAGTTAAATGACGGAGGAAAGAAAAAAGAAACAACTGAGAAACGGTCTGAATTTATTGTACTCGAGCAAAATACGTTTAAAACTAATTCCACTAAAGATTTTGTATCCGGGTAAAGTTGTGCGTGGAGAATGTAGTACAGGAACTGTGTCATGAAAATATTATAGCGGAACAAAGAACATGATGATGATAATAATAATAATAATAATAATAATAATAATAATAATAATAATTCCTATTAAAAGTTAATGAATATGGGTAAATGTTGTCGCATGATGTAAACCGTTGCCACACTGAAATTTTGATTGGAAGGTAACATCTTTTCATTTATCCCCAGTTCCACACGAGTTCGATTTTTCCATTTATCCGCTATTCCCCTGTGTTTGCATTTGCAGTATATCGAGTCGTCCATTGCGTGTGCGTTATATTGGTACACCTGAGGCTAGTCTAAGTCGGTAGCATCAAGATGGACTCTACTAAATAGCCAGTTGAGTCGTGTTGGTTGTCGATTTTCGCTTTGATTTTGCAAGAAATGTAGCTATTCATATTTATTCACACACACACACACACACACACACACACACACACACACACACGCGCGCACAACTATATATAAAGTCCTATGTGACAATGTGATAGTATTGGTAGGTGTGTAGCAACATGAACTAAACTGACACCAATTGTTCTGTAGTTATCATGAATGGCTAGGTATTACTAATTACAAAATATTAAAGAGAAATTAATCTTCTTAGATTGTCAGCGCTTTGAGAATCGTCAATGAATAAACTTTGAATCAAAGATAATGAAGCCATGAAAGAGACCTTCGTAAATGCTGATTTCACAAAGGTTAAATAGGCATTTATGAAGTGACGGCGTCACTTATGATGCATTCAAGTAGATTACTGATATATTTAATGTTTGTCGTATGCATTCACAACCCTCCGCGATATCTTATAACCACTATAATAATAAATTAACGCTCTTTTCGGCATAATTACAAAACCTAGCATCAGTCTTTATGTAAAGCATTTAATGTATGTCAAACTTAACGTCAACACATCGTGATTGAGGAAAACGCTGATTTCACAAACTAATGGTAATAAAGGTTCCATAGAACACCGTTCAGCATTTGGACAGCTCCTGATGTTATCGGACTGTCGGATGGTCCGGAAACTACATTATCATTAAATTGTGTATTTATTATGTCAAGATGGTATGATACCGTTTCTTGACTACTCTTTACAGTGGAGGTGATTTTCCACCAAGTGGCTGTCGTCAGTCTTCCACGATTAAAAAGGAAAATAACACAACTTTGAAGATTTTGATCAAAATTACTTTCACTCACAGTTTGGTTCATTAGTTAACGCAGGAGACGTTGTAAATCTTAACAAGATATTGCTATTGTGCGTTTCATTTGTCAGCCCTGAGGCGTTGGTTACAAGGTTGAATCCAACAATCGGTTAGAGTTTTTGAAAAGAAATGAATTTATAACTAATCTTGATAAAGAATCCTTGCAATGGAACCATTTGTTATAATATTCTTAGAGAAATGTTATGTGTCTGATTCCAGTTGTGACTGTATTGGTTAGTTAAAATAAACGGTGCCAACATCTCATCACTGCAATGACTTCTACCAATCACACCCCATTTAGATGGAATGACGTCGGCAAACGTAATTCTTGTTAGTGAATTAAAATAAAAATCTACTGTCGATATATCTCATTTGTTATACGCGTCATGATACAATATGCATCACCCCGTGAATGAAGTCCTCTGCACCTGTGTCCCCAGTGGCAGCGTGCGAAATCTGCCAGTGTAACAATAGAATATGCATTGGCCTCGCTTGTTGATGAAGGATTGATCTTTTAATATTTGATTGAGATGTCTAAATTTTAGACAAACGCTGTAAATATAAAGGTCCTGGAAGACATGATGTGACATTATTATGCTTTTTATGACAAGTGATCAATCACCTGTATGATCAAGAGCCCTGGGAAATCAAGCGCCGGAGCGAACCTGAGCACGAGAACGCTTCACCTGTCGTTTGATGTCAGAAAAGTTGTGACAGGGTTATCTTAAATACCTAGATCTGTGTTCAGTCTACTTGCAATGTGTTACAAACACCATGTTCCTGTGGAGAGGATTGTTTATCATGCAAACACCTTATCTGGCATATACAGCAAATGCCATCCTAGATTCGCAGGTATTAGAGCTAATTGACGAGTGTTTGGACTTTAATATTTGGAAATGCTTGAGAACAAAGAATGTAACAAAATGTTATCAGCTTTAATTTGTTGTTTAGAAATTTACCCCGACTCTAGGGTCCAAAAGAAAAAGAAGAATTTACCCCAGATGTATTGTTTGCAATGTATATGACCGAGCATGCGCAACTGACAATATCCATGTTTTACTAATCTAGAAATGGCCGATTTACATCATAATGTATCACATTATTACAATACCATATCAATGGAAGCAAAAAACGGCCTTAAATTCCGCTGGGATGGTATTATATATATTATTGTTTCTACTGAATATATGCCTAAATTTGTAGGTGATGTGATGTGATTATGATTTTTAACGTAGCTTTAACAATTTTTCAGTCATATCGCTACGATGTCTGCACTGTGGCAGTTTAAAGTGATGTCTAGCACTGGGGCATCATGCCACAGATATGTAGCATGATGTCCCACCCAGTCACATTATCCTGACACCAGGCCGACCAGTCCTAACACTAACCTCTTAATGCTGAGCGCCAAGCGAGGCAGCTGTTAGTACCATTTTTGTAAGTCTTTGGTATGACTCGACCGGCGATCGAACCCACGACCTCCCGCATCCGAGGCGGACGCTCTAACCACTAGGCCACCTGAGCGGTATCCTAAATTTGTAGGAATATCGCCTTTAACGATTGACAGCTTTATCAAAGCCCGTCTTGTGACATAAAAAGTCCCGTTTAAAAAAAAAAAAAAAAAACAAAAAAAAACAAAACCACATGTACTGACTAGCGCTGTGAAGATTAATCAATATAATCGAAGACTGATAGGGAAAGCTAAACAATTAAGCATTCGATTATGAATTTAAATAATCGATTATAACGATCAGGGTTTTCTTCCTAAGAACATTTTTATCTGAAGACCATTAAACTGAATCGTAAATCAGTATGTTTCATAGATCGAGCATCGATCATTACAGACAAATACTCTCAATGACTATCGATCACCAATAGCAGCCAATGAGATAAGCTGGTGACAGTAATAATTTCGTGAATTAAGGGGAAAAATTAACGTTTCCAAAAGTGCTGAAATGACTTTATCCAAGAGAAATATATAACACATCTCCAACCGATTAGAATTCATGCTTGATTGGTCATGATGAACTGATAATTGATCAATAAATTATAACCAATTCCAAATAATAGTATTAGATGAGTTTTCCGTCGCTCCGACGTGGACTGGTTAGCAGCCCTTGTATAATAGTTAGCAGTAACCCTTAAACAGGGACGGATAGCAGACTATTCTCGTGTCTATTCTTCCGGCTATCTTTTCTCTTCTAATATATCGAGACAAAATAAAATAAAAGGATCAAACAGCGCGCAACAAATTGTTGTCCCTGTTTCTGCGTGGATTTAACTCCATTCTTCAACACACAGTGGGCTATATATGGCGGTCAGTATAACTGGGGGAGGAAGAATTCAGTTAAATCCAGCAAAGAACCACTCACCCATAGGAAGCTTACTGGCAAGCTTTCTCACTTACCCACATTGGCCGAGCTCGAGACTCGAACCCATGCAGACAGAGGCGATCGCTTTCGGCCACTCGGCCACTCGTGGCCCCCAACAAAGTGTTGTAGTGACTAAATATGATGTTACAATTACAATGTAAATTTTGATTATATATCATTAATATATATCATTAACAGTATTTTTCAACTATGGTGATTGCATTTTATTGATACGTAACAAATAGTATCTTTAATGTCAGTCAGAGCCGTCTTTTAAGCTATAATGTTTGGCAGTCTTGTTTAAATAATTGATTTCCATCTAAATCCCCTACAAGCAAATCTCAAATTTATCTAACGAAAAGCAAAAATTATAAACAAAACAGGAAAATTATAAAATAGATTAAAATTAGGAGGCGTTTATTCCTTATTTGAAAATAAAATAAACACATGTATTACACAATAATGCGCAAAATATGGCTGTTGAAGCACCCGTCTTTCTTTCAGTTACTAGCGTAAGGTGGGCTATCGTGTACGTGTTAAAGATTTTAGAAATATGAAACAACTTTATCACAATGTCTGTGCCAGAGGTTAATATTCATTCCCTAAGTATTGGGGCCCCGGGTGGCCGAGTGGTCTAAAGCGCTCGCCTTTACCGATTACTGCAATCTCACATCTGTCCGCGTGGGTTCGAGTCCCGGGATCGGTCACTCTGAAAAGGCTGCCAGTAGCTTCCCTTGGGTCAATGGTTCTTACCTGGGTTTTCTCCGAGTTCTTCCTCCACCAGTTATTCTGGCCGACATGTATAGCCAATCTTGCGCAGAGGCCGCTCCGGTGGCCTAAGTGGTTAAAGCGTCAACCTCAAAATGCGGGAGGTCGCGGGTTTGAACCCCGGCCGAGTCATATCCAAGACATGAAAATGGTACTAGCAGCTGCCTCGTTTGTCGCTCAGCATTAAGAGGTTAGTGCTAGGACTGGTCGGCCTGGGGTCAGGATAATGTGATTTCGTGGGACATGATGCTACTTGTCTGCGGCATGATGCCCCAGTGCTAGACAAAACTATAAACTGCCATACTGCAAACATCCTAGTGATATGACCGAAAAAAATTTAAAGCTACGTTAAACATCTAAATATCTCAGAAATGGCTTTAAACACAAAACAACAACATTTAAGTGTAACTTAAAAAGTCTTTTATTATGACAAGAAACACGATATTTTCTTTCCTATTTATTTATTTATTCTTCTATTTAGGCCTTTCACAAGAACACAGACTATTTGCAGGTGAGTATAATTCGCCTAAGGTTCTTGTGTTTTATATATATATATATATATATATATGTATATATATATATATATATATATATATATATATATATATATATATATATATATATATATATATATATATATATAAGGTTCATCATACCAATTCGGTCATGGAACCATATGTTTTTGCCATAGGACTGCAAATGAAAACAACAGAAAATGTGCATTGTAATGAATTTTAACTGTTAGTGGTCCCTAGATATTACGTTATGCTAATTGCTAGTGGTACCTAGGTATTACATTATATTAATTGCTAGTGGTACCTAGATATTACGGTATGGTAATTGTGTGGTACCTAGATATTACGGTATGGTAATTGCTAGTGGTACCTGGATATTACATGATGATAATTGCTAGTGGTACCTAGATATTATAGTATAGCAATTGCTAGTGTACTTATATCTTACATTAAGATAATTGCTAGTGGTACCTAGATATTGCATTATGGTAATTGCTAGTGGTACCTAGATATTACAGTATGGTAATTGCTAGTGGTACCTGGATATAACATTATGCTAATTGCTAATATATAACAGCATTTATTAAACTTTCCACTAGTTATTTTATCTGTATTAGTTTCTAAAACTTCACCAGAAATTGGCAAAGTCCAAAAAATTTACTTTTAATAATCCCGATACATGTATAGGAGATACCGTGTAACAAAAACAATCCCGATATACCCATAGGAGATACCTTGCAAAAAAAATCCCGATAAATGTACAGGAGATACCGTGTAAAACAAATCAATTCCGATAAATGGATACGAGATACCTTTTAAGAAAACAATGACGATAAATATATAGGTGAGCACGTGTAAAATAAAACAATCCCAATAAATGTATCGGAGATAACAATCCCGATAAAAGTATAGGCGATTCCGTTGAAAAAAAAAGAAAAGAAAATCCCGATATAGGAGATAAAGAGTATAAAAAAACAATCGCGATATAGGAGATAACATGTAAAAAAAAATAATCGCGATAAATGTATGGTAGAGCACGTGTACAAAGATGTCGTCACTGATGTTACGGCGAATAAACTCAACGTTACAACCAAATGTCGTAGGCCTCAAGTTTGGACACAGAGCAACTAGTGATGTAAAGTGCCTGCTGTTTATGCCACGTTACCTTTTGTCACGGATATACTCTTTAACCAGGTAAACATTCGCCTGTGTCAGTCAGTGATCAAGTTTCCACCTGTCATGGCGGTGATACTTTTTTTCCTTGGCATAAATTTCACCTGTATATTATAGGTATTGTCCAGGTGAAATTTAGAAATCAAAGGCTACCTGGTTAACATGCGTTGTTATCTTCTCCGATAAACAATAATACCCATTAGAATGAATTATATTATATTTTGTTTAGGGGATGTTGACCCATGATTTGTAATAATTATAATGTGTTGTGGTCGATTTTAATGAATCAGGCAATGGTCTTTAAATGTTAAGAGTACGAACCTTACACGATTTCTCTGTTGTGAAAAATTTAGAACTCGCTGGATGATATTTTTTCATTTACTGAATGTACCTTTACCATAAAGTGATATATATTACCAATTGTTTACGTTATATCTGCTTTCACAAAGGATATGTTAAACCGGGTAAACATTAAACTGTTAGTGATCAAGTTTTCACCTGCTGTGATAATGATGTGATTTACGTCTTTTGCTCGATATGAATACATCACCTATAAATCACAGAAATTTTTCTGATAAAATCAACAAAATCAAAGACCAACTGGTTCACGTGCGCCGTTATCTTGTTTTGGATAAACCATAATAACCATTACGATAAATCATACTATAAATTACTATGGGATACTGGGTAATATACCTTCTTCACTTGTGCACTCTTTTGTAAGAATTATTATTGACCAACCATTGATGTGGCAGTAACCAGTGATACTGTCTTTATCGTCATCCAAGTGTAAAATATATACAAACGAACTAAATGAGTCACTCATTGTCGTTGCAAAATGTCTATCTCTTTTCACATCAAACAATAAATATCCTGTCATTTATTTAGAAATAAGATGAGCTAATAAAAGTCGCGATAAAGACGATATGTTAACTAATAGAAGTCATGACAAAGGATATGCTAACTAATGTCATTTTGGGGGTTTTCTCTGGGGGGGGCGTGTGTGTGTGTGTGTGTGTGTGTGTGTGTGTGTGTGTGTGTGTGTGTGTGAACTGCTCAGAGTTCCGAAAGTTTATTGATTTGAAGGTTCGTTAGTCCGACCCTAGACTCTTTTGTCCGATCATAATTGTTCAAGATCCACCAGTCCAAAGGTTCCCTAGAATTTAAGGGTCAATAGTCCAAAGGTTTCTTGAACCAGAGATTCCTTAATCCGAAGATATTTGTTGTTGGGTTCACTGGTTCCTTGGTCAGAAGATTAAATAATCCGAAGGCTTTTTAACACTATAGGTACATTACTGTTTTATCGGCGTTCGCAACCGATAGAATAAGGTTTAAATATTACTATAAAAAAGCCATCAGAAACTTTTTGCGGAGATTTCACGCGGGGGTGGGGTCGATTATATTTTCATGAACTTACAAAAGATCAATCATGCAATATTTTTACTAAAGTCATAATAATGGATATATGCAGGCCCGGCCCTAGGATGTGCGGGGCCCAAGGCAGCATGCGGGGTCAAAGGCAGCAAAAGCGATGAGCGGGGCCCCAAGCAAAAAATTTGCATTACAGAGTTGATTTCCTGAAAGCGCGGGACCCAAGGCCGCTGCCTCGTTCGCCTTGCCCTAGGGCCGGGCCTGGATATATGGATTAATTTAATGAGACAGATGTAAAAATAACAAAATGGAATCAGGTAGATCGTTAGATACATGAATCAATTATAGGTGGATAGATAGTTGAGTAAGTGTGTTTGTAGATAAGGATTGGTGGGTTGTTAGGTTGGATGGATAATAGATTGATAGATGGATTCATAAATAGACAGATTGATATAGATATATTGACATAGATAAGCATACATACAAATAGTAAGTTGGGTTGGTAGCCTGTTTGATAAATAGTTGGATGAAGAGGTAGGTAGATGTAAGAAGATTGATAAATAGATAGATACCAAGGTTGTAAACACACACACACACACACACACACACACACACACACACACACACACATATATATATATATAGAGAGAGAGACAGACAGACAGACAGACAGAGAGGTTTCCACGGCATGCTAATCACACTCCAGCCTAGTAATATCTTACAAGGAAGTTTGTTTTAAATGTTTAAGAAGAAACATTTTCATATTTATCTCTCCATAACAAAACTATTTACAGTACAACACCTGCCCACGAATGTCTAATGTTCCAGTCTCCTCTGGTTTACTGCAGCTTTAGACGTTTCAGTCATTCCTCTAAACACCTCCACTTCCTCTTGGTGGAGGAAGGATTCCTATGAGAGTAGCTCTTGCGGCTAACACAGTGCTCTTTCGTTCATCCCTCGTTCTTCGGGCGAACTGCCAGAGGTTAGGATGTGTTTGTCCTGCAGACTTGTTCAACATTTTGTGAAAACCTTCACCGTGGGGAGGGGAGTTGGGGGATGGTTTTTGTTGTTCTACAGTCTAGCAGCCGCTGGGGGCACGCAAAATCCAAGTTCATGTACTTTGAGCCATATACTCTAACAAACGCGGATTTTTTTTAATTTTAAGTTTCTAAGATCGGTCTTTTCTGACCCTCTATAAGATATCTCAAAGTCACGAACGACTTTATTTTGGACGAAAGCGTTGTTCTGTAGCTTCTCGGACTTTGGCCTTTACGCGTTAGAATTGGTCTATAACTTGATATTGTTTGGACGCTCATGAGACACATAGCAAATGGTAATACTATATCATAATGTTGGCATGCTGATCGTATTTCACTGTTATCACAGTCATCAGTTATAAACAAAGCATTTGTACTTTCATTAAAAAGTTATGTATAACAGAAAAATCTAACATCTGATAACTTCGTAGCCATAAAAGTTTTGTGCATTCAGTATCTATCAGAATTAGTGCAAACACTGTTTATCTAGATTTTTTCGCTTGACATATTACCTAAGGTAATTGAATTTAGTTGACATCTGAATGTTACCTGAGCATTAAAATGAAACAAATATGCATTTATTTGGCATCTACACTTTCCTTTATGTTGAATTGTATATGGTTACTTTGCCGAACAATGTAGCTAATTTCTGATTACCACCATGCAATGTACAATCATATATTCTCATTAAATCATGTTATATACATCGGTTAACAGCGTACACAATTTTAAAATTTACTTTAGTAATTTATGTGCTTTTGTTTTTCATCAAGGAATTAATAATAATTTTTGGCTCTGCAAACTGCTGTCCATTGACACTCTTGAGAAAAGACTGTATTTTGCAGACGTCACTGAGATTTTGTCTCCTGCTGCATGGTAAAAGGTTTCTAAATCAGTTTCCATAATCCCTGTGATTTTGTCTCCTGCTGCATGGTAAAAGGTTTCTAAATCAGTTTCCATAATCCTTGTGATTTTGTCTCCTGCTGCATGGTAAGAGGTTTCTAAATCAGTTTCCATAATCCCTGTGACTTTGTCTCCTGCTGCATGGTAAATAGTTTCTAAATCAGTTTCCATAATCCCTGTGCACAAAGTAACCTTTAAACTCATTGTGGGAGAATCACGTGCAAGTTCATTAAAGTGCCACTGGTTTGTTATGCAGTTAATTCTCTCCTTAGTAAAAGAAAGCAAATCAGTTTCAGAATTAACTGATTGTGCAGTTGATTGGGAAATAGTCGGAAATAGTCGTATAGGACTGCACACAAACACTTTCCACTTCGTGTCCTTCAATAACTGCAGGGGTTGATATAGGTGTTATGTTAACTCTAAAATCCTCATGAAGGACGGAAGGATTCAGTAGTCTAATGGTAACTGCAACCTTTTGCTATAGACTGCAAACCGAATAGCGTGTCTGCCAGTGTTCTGCATTGCCCCTGGTTGTAACCTTCTACATTTTTTTACGAGTTGTACCTTCCTGAATCATGTTTGTTTTTAACTGAATCTGGTAACTATGAATCTTTATATGTAATGAAAATGTTGCAGTCAATCAACTTGAAAAAGGTCATCGCTTCCGTTTGATATGGTTATGTCTTTCATAATCACTCCACCCAAATTATTGGTCACTGTATTGTTAGCACATCCCCTTTACCATTATATCTAACGACACAGAAACTATAAAGTACAATCCAATCATTAAATCTTTACATAGTTTTAAAAATTTGTTTTGATAAAATGCTGCTCAGGGCATATGTGATACAACGATTTGTTGGATTGAGGTGTTTAAATCAAGTAGTTAGGTCTCATTGTTCTGTTTCCCTTTAACTCTACAGGTTTTTGTAAATGTAATTCTTCAATTATTTCATGATATCTAATTCAAGCTTCATCAGCTATTTTAAGATCAATCTGAATCGATAGTTGTTTCCTACAAATGATGAACCTTTAACTATTGTTATTTTAGTCAGCATTGCTGCTGCAGGCATGATAGGCTTAGTTATGTTTGTTTCTTATAATTCCTAAGAGTAACATATTTTGATACTGCTTCCGGATTCCATTGAACCTGATCTAGGTGATGCAGACACTTTAAAGCCAACAATATATTGTTCCCTTGTACGTGTATTTTGTATGCTGCCAATATTTATGTTATTTTCAAATTCCATTGTGTAAGCATCACGTTTTGTTACGATTTCATGTACTGCTAGACCACTATCTAGAAATCTGACGGAACAGCCTTGCACCGAGATACAACAGTGCGAAGCTCGCAAAGCAATATGCAACCCGGCTTTGTTTTTTTTTTCTTCATCAAGCCCCCATTTGTTACTATCGAATTCCAGTGTTTCTTCATCCATGAAATGACTTACTTCATATACCGACTCACTTGTGTGGCTTTAGATCGTTGTGCTGTAAATTTAGCACATACATATCACATAAATTACGTACTTATGCCTTCTTAGTGGGCTGTCCTTTAACAAATTAATGTCCCTAGTTTGCTTCAAAGTCTGATTCGTTCATTATCTGTTTCTTTTTGGGGGGCGGGTTTGTAAATTAATATCCTCAAAACTTGCTCATCAGTTAAGCCCGAATTTGATTTAAGTGTTCTCGTACTCCAATACAAGAACATTCAAACGATTTTTTAAAAACTCTGTGGTGTTTAATTTTTAAAGCACCACCCAAGTCTTGTTGGCCTTATCAATCTTTATCTTTGAGATTCAATCTTGTCGTACCCTATACGACATCATTATATATATTTTCCTCTCTCTCTCTCTCTCTCTCTCTCTCTC
Organism: Megalonaias nervosa; assembly: GCA_016617855.1. Lineage (NCBI taxonomy): Eukaryota > Metazoa > Mollusca > Bivalvia > Unionida > Unionidae > Megalonaias > Megalonaias nervosa. The sequence goes on from JAECUM010037534.1 coordinate 20,334, forward strand.
TCTCTCTCTCTCTCTCTATATATATATATATATATATATATATATATATATATATATATATATATATATATATGCGACGAATTATACCATTTTTTGAATTATGCAGGGAAATCTAGTTATAACACAATAACAATGGACAGTGCTAAGATAGCTATTATGCTATTACTGAGTCACTTTCATATATATTGATACATTTGTCCGCACAGTGCAGAAACGCTTTACAGTGCCACAGAATGCGCACGTGCCGACATGTGACACATCTCCATGACGTTTATTAATGTATGTTGTCATCAATCTCCGTGTGTATGTCATCAGATTTTACATTGATTCTGTGTAGCATCTGCAGCAAGTTGAGATTTCAACTCAGTTAATGACATAGAAGTTTATTCTATGTTCTGACGGATACATATGGTTCATCCAGTGCAAGTTGTGGCCTGGACGACCTCGGGGCTTTGATGGTTGTTATACAGTACAAATGGAATCAAGACAGGTTTTCCACACTTGTTAGATTGGCAATAAATTGTGGTCTTTCCACTTTAAGTTTTCTTTGTACCAGGACAAATGAATCCTGATCTACATTTTATCACGTCTATAACATGCTGTTCATGCACTCGTGCACATATAGTCAACATGATGAAATCTATGGTGTCAGTGGCGTTGCAACCGCCAAATCAACCCCTCTGCAATAGTCAAGTATGGAAAACGTCCCTTCTGAAGTAAAGAAGAAAATACAATCTTCATATATATATGAGTCCTTTTCAAAGGCATATACATAACATAGACAAGACAAACAAATAAAACAGAAAAACCGTAGTGTCATCGATTTCTGCGTTAATACAAATATTTCCCAGTATCCGCAACAAGTTGATATAAACTAGTTGAAACATAATACATTTAAAGGTTCAATTCCTGTAGAAACAGCCATGTAAAGCTTTTCAAACACTACGGTTTTTTCTGTTTTATTTGTTTGTCATGTCTATGTTTTGTATATACCTTTGAAAAAGACTCATTAAGAGTCGAAAGCGCTCAGGCTAGTTAGATACTAGTTTTGCTTTGTTCTTTGTCAGTTTATACTGCATTTATCTTAATCAGTCCCTGACACACGTAATCCCTTGCTGCATCCAGTGCACTTGAAAGGACTGTTATTCGCCATATATATATCGCATGCAGGTTTTTTTTTTCTTTTGCGAAATTATGGGGAGTTCAAGCTCAAGACTTATGTGGTAGGGGTTGAAATATATTATCTCAGAACATATCTGTGACGCAGAGGTCAGAAATCTCTCTCTCTCTCTCTCTCTCTCTCTCTCTCTCTCTCTCTCTCTCTGGGTGATACAAATTCCTGATTAAAAATTTCTTGCAATTAAATTTTTCAAGAGCTATATCTCCTAATACACCCGATTGGTTCATTGTGTCAACAGCGAAATAAATCTGAAACCGCCATTTTCAATGCGTAGCTTAAGGCACTAGACTAGAGCGGAAATAAAAATCTGTCGTGAACAAGTAGCCGTCTATTTCTATCTGATGACAATTAAATCCAATGAAAGGGTGTGATAGGCTTTGTGTCAAAATGTCAAGTTCAGATCCACTAAGTAAATCTCATCTATGCAAATCCGGTATTATAAATTTCAAAAATCCAGTGTATAGCAGGTGATCGTTTGGTCATCTGTCTAATAATTTAGCATTTTAAGATCAATGAATAAATACGGTCTATGAATCTTTAAATGAACTTCAGCATCAAAGAAGCGTCGAGGAAGCCCTAAACAACGGAAATGTTTAAAATAGACTGGTACGCTGTTTTGACTCGTAGCATATGCTAGAACTTAGCAATAACTCAAAGCAACACTTACGATATATCTATGCATTCTATGAATTCCTTTCCATTTTGATTACGAGGGTGGCGTCACATTTTTCTATCATGTAATAATTTCCCTGCTTCCATATATTAGCACTGATATCAAGTAGTGCCCGCAAAATGATATAAAGAACACTTTCTCTGAATAGTACATTGTACATTAACGTACAAATACTGCAGACATAGACATAAACGTTACAATACCAGAATGTAACCATGAACACGATCTTTTTTTTTTTCTTCACAGCACCAATACTAATAGTAACTCCTTCGAACATTGAAAACGACAACAAACTGTCATAAAAGGTAATCTTTAAAATATAAGACAGAATTGTTGTAATTATTATATTTACTTTGAATAGTTGAATCAATACTGGTGAGAGCGATATGCGATGATTTATTATCAAGAACATGCAAGCAAAACACATACTAAGTGGAATAAGGTACGCAACGAGTTGAAAGACACATCAGAGCGGGACAAGATTTGTTGCAGCGCTCCAAGACTCGTCAGAGCGGGACAAGGAGATTTGTTGCAGTGCTCCAAGACACATCCGAGCGGGACACGGAAACTTGCTGCAATGCTCCAAGACATATCAGCGTGGGACAAGGACACGTGTTGCAGTGCTGCAACAAAATCTTGCTCACGCACAGATCAAGGACAATTTACTTAGAAGGAATCACTTCCCTAATGTAAATATTTACTTGCTCTTAAAAGTTATAATTACCATCTTGAAATATTTGTAGACCATTTGTGCAGAGGAAGTTGATCCTGTGCAAGACTGATATAAGGTCTCGTGTTATGTATATTTAATTTGCATTGTTTGTCATATTTTAATTCATTATATGCTATGGATAATTGTATTTTGGACTTGACCTTGTCTAAAATCAAGTTCATGTTGTTCCTGACTAGAGACTCTGATGTTGTTTTCATTTTGTAAACAAGTAATAAATAGTTAATATTTGTATAAGAGTTTGGGTTAAATATTAGGATTATTATCTTGGTCAGTGTCAAGGACATTATATTTACTATGTTCTTTATTATAATTTTAGTAACAGACCTTGTCTATAGCTTGAATTGTTTAGGAAATGAACTTTTGTCCTACATCCTGGCTGTTTTTTCTTTTGTTTTATTTTGTTTTTGGGGTTTTGTTTGTGTTTTTTGTGGGGGTTTTGGGTCGTAGTTTTTTATAATCTTGTTAACTTGAGAATTATTCATGTATGCGATAACATCTGAAGCAGAAGTTAGTCATATTGTTGTGTTCAGTATTTCATTTGGCTGCAATTATTTATTCAAATTATTATTCTCTAGAATCACAAAGTGCTCAATAATATTCTTGGACAGAAACATTAATTTAAAATTATAGTGAATTCAGACAAGGATATCTTGGATTGTATTTGTGTGATTCATCAAAAGACTGTTGGCACATCATCACACTTCAGGCAATTGGTGCATTAATACATTCGAGACTACATGCACATCAACATCTTCAGCGTTGGATCTTATTTGGAATACCACTGGATTTTAACTAGAGCTTTATTCAGTAGGACTGGTGATAAACTTTTTGAGACTTAATTCACGATACTTTAAGCTCTTTGTAAATTTTCGCATTGTATTCCGGGAAATAAATTATTTGTTGAATTTTACAGAACTTGTTGATTTTCGCTCTTTTCTATTACTTTGTTTAAGACCATAGAGTCCTAATACTCGTATGTAAGATTGTTATTTTCTTTTTCACTGTGTTTGAATTTGCCATAGCGGTCATCGTTGACATTAAGAGTTTATGAAAATCAAATTTTATTTGATTTCTACTATCGACAGAATGCCGTGCGGTCTTAATAAAACTGTAAATTAGATATGTCTTCTAAAAGAGAGAATTTATATCATCTATTATTGGTTGGCGATGGCCACGGCGGTACAGTAATAAGAATACCAGTTCGTACACGTACGACTTTCACGTAGGACTTTCATCATAGTTGAACATTTTCTTTCATGAAATGCTCGTTTGCTACATAATCAATTAAACCTGTCAGAGTCCACTCCTATATATGTTCTTCCTGTAAGGTAAGCCTCTTACCTGTACAGGTGACGTGCGTAATTATTTGACAGGTAAGACAAAGGACTAATTGCTGGCTTCGTATATTGGTTGTGTCAATAAGATTACAGCCTAATTGTTTGGGATGGGACATTGTCACTGTGGTTACTAAAAATGTGTACTGACTGCACTTATTTCCAAGAATTCATATTTGTTCCTCCTAATAACCGCATGTATAAATGTTAGAAAAGGCTGTTAACAGATGTTTATGAGGGAAATGGAAACTTTATTGTAGCGAATTGATCTGGTCTTTGTTCTTCAAAAACAAAACAACTATCTTTATCTTAAATCTTCATTTCATAACTTGTTTGAGCATATAGTTAAAAGTGGATTTTGCGTACTTCGTTCACTGTATAAACCTAAGCATTTCATAACATGTTTGGGTGTACGGTTTTTGCATACTTCGTTGACTATATTTGTTTATACCAAACGGGACAATTTTAACACGCAGAGGTAGGACAATAATTGTTCTTCTCAGAGAAAAAAAGTCATACAAAACAGCGCGTGATCAGATACAGGCTTTCAATATGCAGAGGAGACACACATCCAGTACACGTACGAAACCTTTCAGGATTTTACTTATTCCCTAATATGTTATTTTAAATACATTTTACAGAATTTTAACAACTTTAAGTTATGTGTTTTATCTAGTAGTACTTCATGTTTTCATTTGTTTGCAAGGGTTTGTTTTCCACTGTTTCTGTTCAATTCATTTTTACATTTCTCTAAATTTACCTTTAGTTGGAAATATATAGCCACTATTGTGCCGAGGTGTCATAACAGTTTACTACATACAAACGTACGTACATACATACATACATACAGACAGACAGACAGACAGACAGACAAACAGACAGACAGAGAGACAGACGAAATCCCTCTATTCAAATGATAAAGATAAAAAATAGTTTATGAACGCATCATATATCAATATCATATAAAAATTTTAAAAACTGTTATCATTAGACATTGACTTAAAAGACACTCAGACAATTATGATTCACGTTAAAGTTAATTAAAGAAGAAAGAAAAAAAAATTAATCCATAAAAGGGCCTTATTCTCTTAAATATATTACATATTTTTTAGGCTAAAAATATTATTGGATTTATCCGTAAATTATATGTTTTATGCTCTCATTCCAAACGTATATTGATATAGAAGCTGTTTTAAATTGATAATATCTGTCATCATCACATAGTTTCATTTCATTTAAAAATGATGTTTGTGCTCCACCTGAACACATTTGACATATATTTCATAATCTTTCAGCTAGTGATATTTTGAGTTTAGTATTATGACCAGCCAGTCTCAACATGCAAGTGTAAAATTCCACTACTAAATGTAAATAGTACTCTCTTGATATAAATCATAGAAATTTTACAGTAGCTTTAACAAGCACGATTTTTATGCTTTCTTTATTTTCTTAAATTTTCTTGATTTTTCAAGCTTCTGTACAGATTTCAGACTATCCACCTTATGTGGTTTAATTCTTATTAATGTAAATTTAGTTTTCGCATGTAAATTATTACTTTGTAGTAAATTGCAAATGCCTAGAACTCTAATCGATTTTGACCTAGAACTCCATTTTGAACTGATGTGACTGAGCTGGTGCCTAGAACTAAATTGTCCGCAGTCTGAACGTATTTTGTAATCAATTTGTAGACCCAGTCAAACCTTTCATTTTGCATATTGACAATGAATCTGAAGTGAAGATTCAACGCTTATAGTTGTCAGTTACATCGATCACGAGAAGCAACCTGTCCTAGTATAATATGCACCCTCTTTACTTCCAATAAAACATGTTATCAGTTTTAACATATACAAAATGTGCGTATGACGAGTTCACTAATAATATCCGCATACTATGGAATAAAAAGAAAATAGGAATATACAGAAACAAAAATGAAGACCTTATGAATAAGGTCAGACCAGTTGCGGATTTAGTCATTTTGAGGAGTAAGGCAAACACAGGCATGGGGCCCTCCACAACCAATGTAGTGGGGACTGGGGGGGGGGGAGATACTCATCATGAATTAAACGTTCGGATAGCATTTTAGCGTATCGATGTTTAGATATATAATTAATTGGTGAAAAGTAAGACAACAAATCGTAACCATAAGTTTATGAGGCGTTTTACGGGGCCCTTGGTAGTTTGGGGCCTAAGGCAATTGCCGACCTTTGCCTAATGGTAAGTCCGCCTCTGGGTCAGACAGTAGTTATTCGATATCGTGTTCAATATCAAACATGGTGATTCATATAAATGTAGCATGGTGACTCGTATATATCAAGCATAGTGACTAATACTGCATTGTTGAAAGCGAAGTTCACTCTGTATCATCGACGCTAAATAATGGCAAAGTACCTTCAAAGATTAACTCAGTGTGAAGTTCTTGTCAGCGGTTATCCGGCATTTTTTTTGGGAGAGACTGGACGTTAATAAAGTGTCTTGCAATGGGTCACATATTCCAGTTCCGGATCGGCATCAATATCATAATACTCGCTGTGCACTGTCGCCATAATACACACAGAGTGCCACGCCATAATGCCCAAATTATAAAGAATAAACAATTACCTTTAAATCAATAACAAGAATGCCTAAATCTTGTATCGCCGCCAAAATGAGATAGGAAAAAATGCTCTAAAATAGATTGGGACTACATTCGTGAGTACTGAAAAGAAGTAATAATTGTGACCTGAGTCCATCTGGAGATTTACTATCCAGTTTATGGTTTTATTATCCCTACGCCGACCAGCTTGGCAGACACACTCATATATATTAAGAATCTGAAAAAAATAATTCCAAACAGTTAGCCCCATTACGCTCTTTTGTAAAGACTTGTTGCAGTGAATTTCATATGTGCCTTGATTGTAACTTGAAGAAAGTAAAATTCTTCGTAACAAGGGGCTAACATGCGTTTCTGCAAACGTAAAACTAGTTGTGCTCATTGGAGCACTTCCTTTGCAAATTCTTCGTATTCTGAGATGCGTACTTTTTGCACGTTGTCGAGCTGTTCAGGTTCACAGGTCAGCAAATCTTGCAAATAAACCGCAATTCCATAATGCCTAAATATAAGTGATCGGTTTTGAAAAAAACACCGGAACTTATGGAATATGAGTGAAGTTAAGCGTAATTTCTCGTGGCGCAAGCATTGTTTTCTTTGTTATTATTACTTTTCTGCCATTGGTAATTTTTCTTTTATATAGGACTGTTTTAATTTCTTTGCGATTATATGTAAAGCAGATTTATATATACTCGAGAAGACATCGTGGTGCATATAAATTTTGACGCCTTTTTAGGGCTCTCCCTGCATCCACCTTTTGATTTGGAGATCTGTTAGCTGAACGTACTGAGAGAAGACAATACGGTAATTACAGTTTAAAATGTTTATTCATCACATGAAGAAAATGAAACTAAATTATCAGACCCAGTCTGCTGTCAATCAAGGACAATGGTATTATGATTGTATATATCATATATATCAAAGACTGCTTTGTACATTTGGAGATTATTTCGTTCGGCTTCATGGTGCCAAAAAATGACGTGTGTAGACTTTAGGTTTAATACCCACGCTAAAAAGATGACTCCTAAAAATGGAAATAAATGTACTACATTAACCTGATTCTTAGCGATATAGCTAGGAACACGTGTCAAATAATTATATTCCTCATATGTATGTATGTATGTATGTATGTATGTATGTATGTATGTATGTATGTATGTGTGTGTATGTATGTATGTATGTATGTATGTATGTTTGTGTGTTTATGTATGTATGTATGTATGTATGTATGTATGTATGATGTATGTATGTATGCATGTATGTATGTATGAGTGTGTATGTATGTATGTGTGTGTGTTTTTGTATGTATGTATGTATGTATGTATGTATGTATGTATGTATGTGTGTGTATGTATGTGGTAATGGTACAAAACTTTTAAAATGGTATTAACGTTGACGATGCATATGCCATGAAAGTATTAGCTTTAACTCATGATTCAGGAAAGATAACAGTGAATTTCTGCTCTTTTTAAGCAGAAAAACCACATTAAAAATGTGAAATTGCAGGAATCAAACACAGCAAGAGAGTGACTACTTGATAAGTAATCAATATTAACATGAACTTTAGAATGACCACTTGATAAGTAATTAATATTAACATGAACTATAGAATGACCACTTGATAAGTAATTAATATTAACATGAATAAATTAAAGTTCTACCCCTTTTCAACCTAGGAAATGCATCCCTGAAAGTTTTGCCGTATTTGTTTCTGTGGCAAGGTATAGATTACATGTTAGAACGTTTCCATCTCATTTGGCCAATTGATTGACCAATTGAGTAGATTGAGGTAAAAGTCTCGACACGTATAACTGATCCCACCCTTGTTAACTTCTTAAATTAAATTTAAGTTATTCTAACAAAAGGAGCATTAGGACAACTTTACTTTTGACGTGACATCAATTGAAATGCCTGTCTTTAAACCTGCAGTTGATTTGTCGCCGTGAGAATGCATTGGACGATATTATTCCGATGTTTAGAAAGCAAACACAGGGCTGAATAGAAAACAATGTAGACTGGCGAACTACAAGTGATTGATAGTCCAGGTGACCTTTCATTGTTTGTTTTTGAACATGCCTGTAGGGTGTACGTTCATTGTCTCAGCATCCTCCACTGAACACTCTGAAGTATTAAATGACATTAAAGAACTGGCAATGAGGACAAATAAGTCTGAATCACACTCCATTCTATTTATGGAGAACAGTGTAAACAAATTCAAGATCATAAATAGTTCTGCTAGAAAAGGGTGTAGTTTTCCCTGTACCCGTGCTTTCCTTTCCAGAAAAGTAGAACTAGTTATTTTTGTCTACAGTTAAAGACAATTAAAGACAAAATGCATTCCTGATACACGAGAGCGAGAGCATTGGCTTCGTTAAAGATATATATCGTGTTCTTTTGAAATACCAGCTTGGCTGTTTCTTCAACCTATACGTGAACACCCTATATTCTGTCCCGAAACCAGTCTGGAGGAGGAGTATTGAAACGGCAGTTCACTGCTACGAAGAATCATCGTGGAGAACTAAACTTGAAATGAGGCCTGAACTTTTACACTATGCAAGTGTCCATGCTAATCTTCAACCACTTGCTGTCTGGAAGCTAGGTAAATGTTTTCCTGATAAAACTTGGTCTTTCGCTAACATTGCCTATTTAACAATGTGTTCAATTTCAACAGAGAATGAATATAACTGTAAACTCTGCAAAAGATTGACTTCAGACAGAGCCAAGCATATGTTACTATACTGCCAAGCCCTAAATGATGAACGTAACACTATGTTTGAAAGAATAATAGATGCAATAGCCATACTAGATTCACACTGGCTTTTTTGTCAAGACAATGACTCATTACTTCGAATCCTTTTGGGCAAGAGAGTGGACATCTTTGGTTCTATGGATGATCATTCGTGGCAGGCATTCATGTGTGTGGTGGCTGAAGGAATAGTTACAATGTACAGAAGAGCAACTGAACTTGAAAACGATATCTGACATTATGCTTGTTCAGTATATTAGGGAAATGAACTCATTTCATTCCAATCATAAAATATTCACAAGTGTTCCAAGTGAGAGCCAATGTGATAATCCTTCTAAATCGTTCCAGTCAAATGTAATAATTCGAATTATTTTTTTTTCCTTCCCTCTCTTAATCTCCGTTGCTTATATTTTTCGCTTGCAGTGAGCTCTCTAACTCATGTGTTTAGACATTGTGTTTCTCGGCTTTTGTAGATATATACTACAGATTTAATGTGTTGTGAATCCATTAATGTCAAGCTATGTTCCTATCTTTATAGTGTAATAATGAAAAATAACTGAATGAAATCTCTTTCGAAGAGGAAATAAAGAAAGTCAGTCAGTCAGTCAGTCAGTCATACATATATACATAGAGTTTGGTTTGGTTTTATGGCACAATAACACGTAAAGGATTTTTAGGACACGCGGTACTAATAGTATTGAATAATGAGAACCAGCCTGATATGGGTGAACATTAAATACAGTATATATGGGTTTGGGTGGCCAGGATTGGTTAATAATGTAAGTTATGTTTTAGGTAAAAGAATCTTTTGAGAGCTTATCCTAGTTGTAAGTGAAAAAAAAATACAGACATTGTTTTATTGATGGAATTTCAGTCCTTTAACAATCTTGAGTTTGGAACACTCATTACTAAAATTAGCACCTGACTCTTTGGTGCGGAATTGAAAGCACATGTTTCAAACACATGCAGGTCCAGAAAATGCCGCGGCTCATATCCTTTCCTCTGCACAGAAGCTGACATCCAGGTTTCATCTATACTGATAAATATAGGTTTGATCATGGGCACTCAGAAATTTTAAGTTATTGAATTTTTAATATCATGGTGTTTGCATAGGTTTACTATGGGAACTGAATTAGTACCGTGATTCCTTTAGTGTCGCTGCAGTAGGAGACCATTGCTCAGTCACACCATGGAAATCAAATACGCTGATTTACTGGTACGATTCGAACGCGCAATCTTATGTTCGTGAGTCCAGCACGCTACCTACTGAGCTAAAGCGTCCTTCAGAAAGAAAGAAAGAAAGAAAGAAAGAAAGAAAGAAGGAAAGATAGATAGATAGATAGATAGATAGATAGATAGATAGATAGATAGATGGGTGGGTGGAGAGGGATAGAAGAAAAGGGGTAGAAAAACGTTTAGCGTCATTTTGTGTAGGAGTAGGAATGACAGGCTAATTTTCTGTTTGTATTTCTAGCAAGTATAGAAAAACACAAATGTTATCTGTTGTTGTTTTATTCTTGCATTATTGGAGAATATTCATTGCACAGTAAATACAACAGTTGTGGTCAGAGACATGTGATTTGGAACATAAGAAAAACGTATAAAATCAAACACTGTGTGAAATCTTATTCATGTAAATTACATATAAAAGTTTTAGTCAATATGTTTATGATAGATACAACTTTGGTAACGTGCAACTTGAGTCATACTCAAGTTAATACATGTGCCCTGTAAACAACAAAGTCTTCAAAATAAGCAAACCATGTTATTGGAAGAGTAAACACATTATGGAGAACAGCTTACAATGTTATTCTACATATGATTAAAATTTCATTGGTTCATTTAAACTCCATAAATCTATTGAATTCGTGTCCTATAACGGCCCATGCATACATTATCTTTGCCTTAAGGATCAACTTAACGCATGAAGTACGTACCGTGTTCTAGCGACTTATAAAAACAATTGATTTGGATATAATAGAGACATTTTTGAAAGCTATTGCACGTGCAGTTTGTGATGAAAAAAATAGAAATAATGTCATTTCTCATAAAATTGAACTATACTAGATTGAGTCCATATTTATGAACGTAAAAGTGCGTTTGTCCATAAAGCAAGTATTTCGTACCTTAAGTACTAAAATCAACAGGTTTCAGAATATTTACAGCACAATGGTTACTGATACACCAGTTTTCATTGGTTCACGAGTTTGAGAAGAGAATATAATCTCTTCAGTCTCCGTACAGTAACAACAAGGGACTGTAACGAAGAAGTGTCATTTTCAAATAGTTTTCATGACAAATATTAGAACAGACTAATGAACCGGATGTCCTCGGTTGCTTCGTTTCCAGAAATAATTATTCCTTTAGTCAAAAGTTATCTTCTGCACAATGGTTCCTGCAAAGTAAAAATTATTATTATTATTATTATTATTATTATTATTATTATTATTATTATTATTATTATTATTATTGATGGTGCTGGTGATGTTGTTATTGTTGCTAATGCTGATGCTTTTGTAGTGTCAATATCAGGTAAATTTGAATTCTTAACGATGTGAAACTGGTATAACTTTAACATGCATTGTAGGGATAAAAGACGGTTAAAGCAACTGTACAAATTCATTGTGACACTCATTGGCAATGTACTTCCCCTTAATGTCATTGAAAATATACGGTGTTAGAGTCATCTTCTTTATTACCTGGAAATTATTATTATGTTTTTAAATGACCCGCAAAGTTTATTTATTGCAAATACACCTACCATTAGAATGTCTGACAAAAAATAGAAACAAAAAGAAAGGCAAAGAAAAAACGAGAAATCGTTACGATATGTATCTATTTTACAAAACTCGGAAATGGTAGAATTGAGAAATGGCAGAATTGAAGAAAACAATTGTTGTATTACGGTGCAAAGTAAAAACGTTATATTAGTCAATAAAGAAACATGCTCACCTGGAATTAAAGGTCTTGACTGTAGTTTTTGAGGATAATCTTTGTACTTCATCTGAAACCTGACATCCCGAGGGATTCCTTCGTTCTTGTTAGTCGTTACAGAATTTAGTAAACTAAGCAAAACATATTCCATGACACAACAACATTTCACAAAAGAACAAATGTTCGCTTTCAGTATGACATGCACAATTTATCACAGATTTTGTTTTGGGTAGCAGGAAGTAGATTTATTCAGACAACAAGATCTTTGCTTTTTGAAAATAAATCTGCATCTAATTCATCGGGGTCCAACGTGTAGCTACCGGAAGTCGTGGTGGAGACATCATCATCACCCGACCTGGTACTTGTGCTATCATGGCGAATACGAAATGGTAGGCCACCACTTAAGGGCATGGCGGGAACCGTATACAGATTCGTCCATGTGTCCCTGTTACTGTCACAATTTCCACATTGCATTTCTGATTTTGGACTATTTTCATATGTACTAGGGTACAGAGTTTGATTCCTCATCGGGATATATGGGGGCTGAGAACATTCAGTATTAAGTTTGCTGTGGATTCCAAACGTTGCGTGTCCAGAATTTTGAGTTGTAGATAAAGTGCTGCGTAAAGGGTCATAGTCATGACGTCTATGTGGATCAGCTTGATACTGGATATAATTATTTTGGAACGACACTTGCTTGTGGGGTTTCTTTTTTAATTCTGGGTATACGAACGAGCTAGGGTTGTCTGAAAGTAACAAAAAAAATATAAATAAGAAAATCATCTTTATCGTCGCATTTTATTACTTTATTTGCGTCTTTGATAGATTACGTTACAATACAACCAACAAGCTGTTTTTCATTTATTCTTGGTATACTTTTTTTATAAATATAACGGTCTAGTGGTTACAAAATGAGTGCTTATTTCTGTTGTACCGTGTTTTTTGTTTCTGGAGTACCGTATTGATTTTTGAAGATATTTTCCCTTATTTTTAACCTTTCTGTAAATTGTTGTCAGTTTTCAATACTCATCTAAAATGAATGCAATTCATGCTCTGTGCACGTTATTTTCAATAACATATTTTTTTCGGTACCTAAGTGAGACGTCCCTCAGACACTATAGTTGAAACTTAAAGATATAAATTCAATTCTTCCTACCTGCTGCCGGGGAAGTGTTGGAGTCTCCATCTTCACTTCCACCCCGCCCACTGTCGCACGTAATCGTCTCCTTGGACGTCTCACTGTCATCATCGCCTGGTCTTGGGTGATTCTGAAGTAGAGAAAATTATTGTACAAGTTGTGTTGGCAATATTGGTCATAGGAGCACAATCATATATGAATGGAGGGGCAACATGCAGCGACCCTTTTCGTCATCGTCGCTGTCATTTTCTTTCACGGATCGCAAGTTGATGTAGTAGTAACGGTGCTGTGATGGTCACAATCACAGTTCGTTGATGTGTCTCTCTTTACAATTGGGATCAGTTTTGTTAATGGGCACTTAAAATTGCAGATTACGTTCATGATATTATGCGAAATGGCTAGAAAGTATGCATGATTTTGTCTGACTCACCTGCTCTTCTTGATCATGCCAGTCTTTGCTTTTGGATTCCCACAAGTACCTCTGTAGATTGATGGCTTTTATCTGACTCTGCAGCTTATCTGGAGAGGAAGTCCGCTGGAGAGCGCCGTTTTCTGAGAAGCCACTTCCAAGATACTCCTTTAATGAAAAAGACAATGTCTTAATCTTACATACATAAATATATGCATCTTCTCTTCAAAGACGTGCATTTTGTATATTTTAAATATTTAGATCACAATGTGGGCGGCGAAGCGGTGGGGTTTTCTGTCACTGCATCAAATTTGAAAGAAAAGTACTCTTTGTGAAGATTATTTTTCCGGCACTCTGTTTCTTTTGAATCGTTTGGATGTAGAATAGGTTTCTTGCAAATCTCATCATGTAGATTTTTTTTCTTTAATATTTTTTTTACTTCAGCTAAGTGTTCTTTCTTTTTTTTTTTCTTTGTCGTCGTTGTCCCCCTTTGCCCCGTCCCTCCCTTTATTGCCCCTGGCAAAGGCCTTGCTTAGCCCAAAATATTGACAAATCCATATAGGATCCCATGCCGTTACCAATATAGCTTGCTATAAAGATTAAAGTGCAATGGAGATTTTTAAAAAATCACCCATGACTCATTCTGTTTGTTTGATATAACTATTGATTTTGTTTTATTGTGATTTAATCCTGATTACATCCCCGTAAATTTATTCCTAATTTGCTCATTCATTCATCAAAATGTGTATGCTCATTTAAATTCGAACATGTGGCATAATGAAGCAACGCCTGCAAACGGGTAGTCTCAAACTAAGTTATAATGTATAAAGTCCCTTTACTAAACAAAATGCGAAATGAACCAATTAATGTTGGAAAAATCTGCTACCCCAGCAGAGATTTATTTTACAATTAATATTAAATATGTTGAAAATACATGTGGAAAAATATATGCATATAAATTAAACAAACTTTTAGCACTTGAAGTAAAGGTTATCCAAGATCCACAAGCACAGCATATATAAATTATATAAATATAGTGTGTTAGTAACTATAATACATTATTTTGTATTATAAAATATCACCACAAACGCTTTAATTACCTTTATATGAAAGCCATGTTCAGATTGCGGGTTAATCACGTTTTCATCACTTCCGGTGACTCCTTTATTGACCCGGGTTTTGTCCAATGAGAAGCTGACTTCCTTTTTCTTCTGCTGAAAGCAATTGATCTCGTGCGCGATCTCGTTTTCTGGGGTCAGGTCCAGGGATCCTGATCCAGACGATACCCCGCTGTCCGAGTACTGTGAAGGGAGACCCACTTCTGGCGCATGCTTTCTTCGGTCCAGGTTTCTCAGAAACAATATTACCCCAACTATAGCCACAGCGAATAGCACAGTTGATATGACAACAAGGACGGCGATAATGATATATTTATTGTCCTCTGTAATTCCAATCTTCATCATATCTGTGGCATTTCGGTAAACCAGTTTAATATTAAGAGTGGTAGTGGCATTCAAAGTTGGATTACCAAGGTCCTTCACTACGATAACAAGGATGACAGTTCTGTCGTATTGGATATCTAATATTTTATCGACATATATCGAACCAGAGTATAAGTCAATACCGAAAATTTCAAAATCATTCCCTTGAGAAATGTAATAAACCAGAGTTCCGTTCTCCCCCTCATCAATATCGTGCGCTGAAACATTTGCAACACTTTGTAATAATTCTGTAGGATAAAGAATGGTTACTGTATTGTTAATGTTGTTTACATTTTGGATTATAGGTGGGTTGTCATTGACATCCTCAACATGAACAATGACCACGGCGGTAGAAGACAAGGGAGGTTTACCGTTGTCAGTAACCATGACAGTGATATCATACCGACTTTGTCTTTCTCTGTCTAGAGGCTCTTTTGTTCTTAATGATCCGCTCGGAAGGACTATAAATGGCAAATTGCCGCCTACATCCAACACTGAAAAGGTGAATTTAGAATTAATGCCAGCATCCATATCTATAGCTTCAATGAAACCCAGATCTGTGCCGGTAGGTAGATTTTCTGGAACGCTTTTACGGGCAGATGTCGTGATTATTTCTGGAGCATTATCATTTACGTCTTCTACTATAATTGTTACAACTGTAGTGCCAGTTAGAGGCGGTTCACCTTTATCTATGGCCAAAGTCCGAAAATTAAATTCTGGGACTGATTCTCTGTCGAAATTCGAAGCAGATGTTATAATGCCTGTTTTGGCTTCGATAGCAACTTTTCCTGTATCCTCGGGGTGGACATAGTATTCAATGATGCTATTCAGTCCTATGTCTTTATCTATTGCCGACACTTGTAATATTCTTGTACCAATGCTGACGTTCTCTTTAACATTAGCAACATTACGTTCATTGATAAAGACAGGGGCATTATCGTTTATATCCATCACTCTCACTAAAAAGTTAACAGATGCACTCAGACTTGGTACACCCATGTCATGGCACGTCACTGTGACGTTATGAAGGTCTAGTGTTTCTCTGTCCAATACGTCTCTCACAAGAATCATAAAACCTTTATTGGTGTACTCCTTGACGTCAAATAAATCGTTGGATACGTTACAGTGAACATCCCCATTAGAACCTTTATCTGAATCCTCGACGTTAACATAGGCTACAAATGCATGTTCTTTTTCCTCCGTAACATTTACAAAGCCGATGTTTCCAGGAGACAAAAGGTTTACGTGGACAATCGGTGGGTTATTTCCGGCGTCCTTTAAGAAAACATTGATTTCTTTTTGTGTAAACTGGTACTGCAGGCCGTGGTCATATGCCTCGACAATGAATTTAAACTGTTCTTGCCCTTCGTAGCGTAGGTCCTTAATAACGCTCACCTCACCAGTGGTTTCATTAACATAAAACATTTCCTTAATTTTGCTGACGTCCTTTTGAAGTTCCGCGATTCTGTAAGACACTCTACCATTTTCACCCTTATCTGGGTCAACCGCTTCAAGCTTCAGAATAACAGCTGATGGAGTCAGATTTTTTTCTATCGTTACGTCATAGCTATCAGACAGAAATTTCGGGGAATTGTCGTTAACGTCCGTGACAATTATTGTTACATTCAGTGTTCCTGTCTTTGACGGCACACCACCGTCTCTAGCAACCACAACCAAAAAGTAACGATCTCTCGTTTCTCTGTCCAGCTTTTCGATAAGAATTAATTTTAGAACAAAGTTACCGTCGAGCGTTCTGGTGGATTCCAGTTTGAAGGTGGAATTCTCCTGCATAAGGTTATATGACTGAATTGAATTGTTCCCCCAAGTATCTTTGTCATTGGCACTTTTTATACGAAATTCATAACCTATATTTACTCCCTCTGATATTTCGAATTCAGTTGAATTTTCAGGAAAGACAGGTGCATTATCGTTTATATCTTCGATGGTAACGTTAACAGATATAATTGTGAAGAAGGGTCGATCCGCCGTAACGGCTATATCAATCTCTTTCACGCAGTCTACAGAAAATTCGCACACGATTTCCCTATCGATAACCAGAGCTGTTGTTAAAACTCCAGTGGTGCTATTGATTCTAAAGTAAGATTTGTCTGGTTTAGAATCGAGGAAATTAAATTTCAAACTTGCCCTATCCTGTTGAGATATTCTCTGAAAAATTCCTGATTTTACTGCTGTATTTCCGACTTCGTATCCTTCTGGCATCTCTTCATCAATCGCGAAGCTAATTTTAATAGGGTCCGTAGCTGCAGCGTCACAACATGATAAATACCCCAGGGCAGTACAAAAGGCGACGACGAGGGTGACGTGATGGACCATCTCGAAACTTTTGAGGTTGGCTTGTTTTATTCCCTTACTTAATGGACCATCATCACAATTTGTCCTGAAACTGAACGTAAAACTTTTGATATAAAGATAAGCAAACTATATATATATATATAT
>JAECUM010037535.1:0-22017 GCA_016617855.1 Megalonaias nervosa
ACACACACACACACACACACACACATCAGTAAAAGAGTGAGTGTTTATAGTCACACTACACTACATTCACACGAATTGGCAAATTGAATAGTCTCTCTTTTCTAGAGATCTGATTCGCCCTGAGAAGGGCTGTTTCTTCAGAACTTCAGATGCACCCGGCTAATGTCGGCACCTCCCAGGTCTGGCTCCACACACGCATCGCTGGCTCCAGTCATTCTCCCAATTCACATTTGTGATTGGGAGCGCAGACGGAGCTTGAGTGGCTTCACTACCCCACTCCTCCGTTTGTGGGACAGTGAAGACTTGTTCCCTCTGTCTTCTGTTCAAGACCCAGGGATGAATATGTGGGCGCTGCGGCTCCCATTCTTCCCACTGTCTCTCCAATTCCTCCATAATTTCCTCCCAGTTTTCCATCTGGTAGATAGCGAGTCTTGGTACTGGTGGTGGTGGCATTGGTGCTGCTGCTGCTGATGCTGCTGGAGGTGTCCTCACCTCAGGTTTCACCTCACACAGAGGTAAAATGAAGAGGTGAGGCCAGATCCTTTCCTCCTTCTCTTTCTTCTTTTTTCTCTTTTCCTCCTCCTCTTCTATTTTGGCTTTCTCTTCTAGTGCTTCCCTAGACAGTTCGTCTAAAAGACGCCTGTCATACTCCAAATGCATTTAAAGTTCCAACAATTTTTCAGTTCTGTTACTCATCTTCTTAGAAGTGAATTGGACCACAATGGTAGTCAGACTGACGTGCGCTTGGATTTATATTCGTGGAGCACGGACGTGAAAGTAAACATCCCCTATCACCCAAATTTTACCATCACATGAAACGCGCGGACTTAAAAGAAGCACTCACGTTGACTTTTTTACTTTTTACTTACAAACACAGACAGACACGATTGGACAAGACAGAGAAAACAAAGGGTGGATTTTTTGTTTTACTGACAAAAGAAACGAAGTGCTTATAGACACACTTCTATTTTCTAATTACAATTTTGGCAAATTGAACGAGTATGTCTTTCCCAGAGTATTGGGTAGCCCTGAAAAGGCCTGGTTTTTTTTTTTTTTTTTTTGTTAACGGGAGTAATGGCAATCTTTTTTTACTATCTAAGATTGCGTCCCGTCTGGCAGCAGGCTTTCCTATTGGATACGGCCTGCTTCTGCGAAACGAGAAAGAGAATTCTTTGGTGTCTACTCGACAGTCCACAAAACCTCTCTCTGGTTCTTGCTGCTGCTGCTGCTGCTGTTGTTGTTGCTGCTGTTGTTCTTCTCTCTGTTTCTTCTGAAGTCTGTACTTCTCAGTCCATTCTTCTTGTTCTTTCTTAATTTCCTCTCTAAAGACCTCTTCTATGAGGTCTTGGGCTATGGATAACATCCTGACATTCTCTATTTCTTCAGGCTTCGGTATCAGGCTTAGCCTGACACGATGTAAATTGACGTAAGCTTCGTTCAGCTGGGCTAGTGTGGAAGGCATCTTCATAGGTTGACGAGTCAACAGTGGATGGTCCGACTGGAGAACAACCCTCTTTATATGGTTCAAACGCGGACGCGATAGAAAACATGCCTACTCGGTTTTAGTGTCGGAACGCTATGATAGCGAATGTCATGGTGATTGATAGAGAGAAGTCAAAGAGCATATATTCACAGTGGTTTTTTTGGAAAACAAACGACAGAAACATTTTTTCAAAACACAACATTTTT
This sequence comes from Megalonaias nervosa, assembly GCA_016617855.1. Lineage (NCBI taxonomy): Eukaryota > Metazoa > Mollusca > Bivalvia > Unionida > Unionidae > Megalonaias > Megalonaias nervosa. The sequence continues at coordinate 1,690 of JAECUM010037535.1, forward strand.
TATTCAAGTAACAAGTAACAAGTCATAAGTCACAAGTAACATCAAACAAATTATTTTTGACAAGGTTGACAACGTTGTGAAATCATGTGAGATTTCCATTGATGGAAGTCATGAGGCCATTGATGTACACTACGTTTCCTAGCTAAAGACACAAGATAACTATAATGGTCACAAAACCATCGATCTACCTTCTCATCGTTTCTAGAAGAGTGACGATCAAAATAAGTCACTAAATGTTCTAAAGGATATCCAAGACTGCTTTGATGAAGAAAATACACACAATATTGTCCACACACCATGGAATCTGTGCCTTGTAATTTCACATTATTGTATCGTGTCGTCTGGGCATATCTTCTCATAAAGTCAATGATATCGTCTTCCAAAGGGGGTAATTCATACGAATCAAAATATTCCACACAGTTCTCTTGAGGGAAGTAGACGGCAACCCAGTGACTTCCTGGAAGATGACTTTCGTCCGTGTTGATGACATAAGCTTGATGGTCTTGAGGTTTGCGATGAGGTAGTTCATCTTTAGCGCACACGACAGGATTCAAAGAAGCAGTATACGAACTATTGTTCAAAAGGTAATAAAGTTCCCAGGTATCCATTTTCTGTTGTTTTTTTCCACAGGTAATGATAAGTCATCAATTCAATTCTGACTTTTTGTTTGAAATGATCTGTCAAGTAGCCGTTTCCTCGCCTTGTCTCCGCACTCTGGGTTAAGAGAGCTTCGATGCGATAGATCTCTAGAGTAGTCAATGGAGGGCAGGAAAAATCACGCAAGCCTTTATACCACTCATGCAACACTGCTTCTTCTGAGATAAAACTCCAAGCTTTGTCCAGATACTCGTCCAATTTTTCTTCTTGACTCATCATCATACATTTATCGTGTTGAATTTGACTGGGATGATCGTTTTGACATCCATAACAATATTTCTTGGACAATCCCGTAATTGTATTTTCGCTAGGTGTTTAGCGAAACAGGACACTAAATGTTGTTCTTGTTCTGGCCATCTGGACTTGACTACTACCTCGTCTAATAGTCTAGAATGACTTCTCTCAAACTGTTGATTTCTGTGGTATTATTGAATTCAGCATACAGGATGACGTTGACCGTCTCAGTGAGAGCTTCTGCAAACTGAAGCTCCACACGCAGTTGACCGGATTTTATAGGGTGGAAATGTCCCTCGTCGCTGCCTTGGTCTGGAATGAAATCAAAGGCCCACAAAGTGTAACCTCCGACATAATCTTTGTACGAAATACCGTGACTGGCGTTGGTTCCTAGTTGCCCCGAAGCTTCGTACAGGAACAAGTACGATCTCAAGTAATTCTTCTGGGCAAAGTTAGGTTCGAAGGGTCTGGTACACAAAGTCTTGCCATCGCGACTGACTTCAATTTTGGACACTCTGTAGTGCTTAAACTGGAAAGGATTTTGATCGTGGGCTCCGTTGAAGGCTGCATTACTGACGATACCAACAATTAAACGTTTGGGTAACTGTCCTTGGAACAGATGATCTTCGATCTTGGATCGGAGTCCAGCAGCAATGGTGAATGTTTTCACTTCTACACGTCGTATCGGATATTTGGCGGTCGATCTGCTCAATGTTTGACTGATATAGTTTCCCGCTTTAGGTAACACTTCTACACGTCGCACGTAAAGTCTGGCTTCTTGGATAATGGTTTTGTACTCGTTGGCATGAGCCATCAAATGGAAAGCGACACTGCTGAGATTGAGTCTCAGGCGAATATCCGCTCCGTTCAGCAAATACTTGTCTTGCAACCACATGTCCAAATGCAAACGATCCATCAGTTCTAAACTACGACCTTGCACGATTTTCCTTCGACGGTCGTTAAAACCCACATTGTGAGGATCGCCATCGGCTGTCAGGGCTCTGTCGTTAAATGTGTTCTCACCTGCGGTGTCAGGTTTCCATACCACGCAAGCATCCAGATGGGTGTTCTTGGCCTCTTTTCCGTACGTCAAGAGATTTTCTAGGTACGCTTGGTAAGCGTAAGTATCCGTGCTACTTCTGATCAGTTTGTTATTCAAGTACAAATCCACTTCGCTGAACAAGGAATGCATGAAATTGTTGACGGGAGCTACTGCGGCATCGGCTCCCGGATTGGTGTTGTCGGTTTTGATCACTTTCAGCTTTAGATACAAGTAACTACTAATCAGATCGATGTAATCTTCGGGCTGTCCCTTTGATTTCAAACTCGATGGGAGCGGAATCCGTCAAAGAGGAGACGGGATGAAATTCGACCCATTGGGAATCTTGCATTGTTATCATGGTGGGTGGCATGGCAAACAGATCCAGTTCTGACTTGGAACAAGCACAAGACTCTCGGTGCATCATTTTCTTTTTTTAATCATCAAAAACGTCTAACTCTCGGACGGTTTTTCTTTTCTTAGTCTTTCTAGCTCTAGGGGCGTGAAGTCCTCTGAAGGAGTGTTTTCGTCGTCTTTTTCTGCCTTGTCCTTGCTGTGGCGTCAGGGAAGCAGAAATGCCTGACTCAGCATTGCCCAGGGCATTTATAGGAGTTTCTCGCCGACCCAAAAGGTCTTTGCCCATTTGAAGCAAGACATTTTTGCCTGCTCTCAAGAAAGCTTCTTTGGGGTTTTGTTTGTCAATGATGACATTTTGGAGAAATTCTTTACCTTGCGTCAACGCCGCATCTTTTAAGGCGTGCAATCCCCGTGTCACCATCGGTTTCAAAATGGGAACCACTCTACGAAAGGCCGATTTGAGCATATCACCTAAACCATGTCCTCGCTGTCGAGCAACTCCTTGGTACACAGGATACATGACTGACAAAAAGTTAGAGTAATCGTTTTCGAAAATGGAGTTTCACTGTGACTTTCCCTTTGGTGAATGGAATATTTTGTCCTAGATCTCCTTTTATAGTAATGTTGACAGTGTCGAAATACGGCTTACTGACGGACAAATAGTGAGGAATTACAAATTCGCGGTGAACGCTGATAGGTGTTTCCACCTTCCTCGTCAGCCTTCATGGCAGAATCCACTTTGAAAGGAATGACACGCAGTAACGGTACGGAGGTGTGTCCCACTACTTTGTACTCCACCACATCGGAGTACACAAAAATCAAATTCAGACCTTGGTTCATTTCGTTTGCAATCTTGTTTAACTTAGGGTCTCCACCCAAAATGTCATACAATTCAGGACAAAATGTAATGGCCAATACTTTGTCCTCAGAAAATTTCATCAGTAGGCGACGAGATATTTTGTGGTACTCGATCGTGACACTTTTTTTGGCTTTCTCCAAGGCTTTACTAAACATGAAATTGAACCTCTCAGCTATGGTGTTCACCAAATGTTGACCACTAAAATAATAACCTGCAGGAATTTTCAACAGATAAGTGGTTCGTTTAGTTATGGGGTTTGGTGTTTTGATAAAGTCAGCTACACCACCACCACTAGCGCGTTCATCCATGGCTTCTTGCACTTGTTCGTCACAAACTTCTATCGTCAAAGTTTTTTAATTTTCGATGATGTTTTTGATTTGTGTAGGGTGAATCATTTCCACCAAAGCCACTTCCCAATGGGCTTCGTGATCCAATCGGATGGCCTGAGGTAATTTGGCCGAGAAACAGCACAAAGTGTTATTGGGAAACACCTCCATGGAATTGTCACTGGGTACCGTTAAGTAAAATTGGTTGTTCATAATTCCACAGTTCTTGTGTCCGAGGAGTCCCTGGAAGTTAGAGGAGTGTCTAAAAGAGGATGTTTAGGGTGACTGTTGGAACTAACGTTGGACACAAGACTCCCGTTGTTGTTTCCGTTAGAGGAATATTTCAGAGACGGATTGGGAAGAAGGTAACCAATGCAACTGCTGAGTAAAATAGTCCACAATTGTTCATCTCCTTGTTGCAAACTCAAATTGGCAATAGCAGCACCGATGACACAATACACCACAAAGATTTGGCAGAAAATGACGATTTGAGTTTTAGGCACACGTTCTCCACACCACACCCACAAGGGTTGCTTTTGTAGATCTTGCAGAGAATAACTGGGGGACGGAGTGGTCACTGCAGTAGCTGAGACTGTGTTGAAGGGCATGATGGTCACTTCTTTCTATAGTCGATGAGTTGCGAAGCGTCGATCCAAGAGTCAAAACTGGGAGGATATCCTTTCCAACGTACTTTGACTTCTTTGATACGTTTCTTTCCTACTTTACGAGTTCTTCGATCGAGAATGCTTTCGATCTCGTACACGTCGTCTTCTTTTTGGTCACACGTTGTAACTCGGGCATATAAAACGTTCCTTTTAACACTTCCCCGTTCATGTCTTCTAATTTATAGACGGGAGGATCACGGCCACGCATACGTTCGGTGACACGAAACAATTCGGTGGTCCAGTTGGGTAAGTAACCTTTGTCGAAAGTGCGTTTGGTTTTGCCAATGCGTACCCAGTCTCCTGATACCAACACTCCACCTTTCTTGGGGACAGGCACTGTCGGGGACGGTCCAAACAGGCGCTCGAAGACGGTCACTTCGTTGTCGGGAGTCACTTCTTGGGGGGGCACGTCCAATGCTCCGATGGTAAGATTGATTGTACGATTGGACGAGGTGTGGCAAGACGTCAATGTACTTGAGAGTGTGTTGATACGTAAAATATTTCTACATGCGTTCTTTCAAGGTGCGTTGAAAACGTTCCACGATGCTGGCTTTGGTTTCGGGATTCTCAGTGGTGGAAAAATGAATGTCACGTTTCTTCAATTCTTTTTGGAAAGCTTGGTTTAGAAATTCGGTGCCTTTGTCGGTTTGCCATCGAAGAGGGTGACGACCACTTTGTTTCAACACCAGTTTGAGGGCTCGCACTAACTCACTGCTCGATTTGGAAGTCAATGATACGACCCAAGCAAATTTGGAAAAGACGTCGATGACACAAAACAAATATTTGTAGCCACGATTGTAGGTGGCTAAATGAGAGACATCGGCTAAATCGGCTTGCCATTGGTGATCGATACCCTCCACTTGGGTGCGACTTCTGGCAAATTTTCGTCGAATGGGCTTGTGTAAGGTACGTGGCTTGTTCTTGTAACCAGCGTTGCACCTGAGGTAAACGGATACTTTTTAGTCGAGCTTTGGCAGCATGATACAATTTCTGAACTCCTCCGTAACCAGCAGGATGAGCTGGATCGTAGTAAATGCTGGTTAACACCTTCTCCATGTTTTAATAAGTGATCTAGTTTTCATGAATGCTAGTCTGAATGGAAGGAGGGGGTGGCTTGGAAACGGTCTTACGTGTCCGATTTGTCACGGGCGTAGAAGTGGAAGGTAGTGGTGGTGGTGGTGGTGATAATGGAATGGCTTTGGTCTTCTTTTTTTTCACTTCTGGTTTCCCTTCTTTCTTTTTCACTTCTGTCGAAGGTGGAGTAGACATCATCTTTTTAACCCAAGCTTTAAGTTCTTCTCGTTGGGGTGTAGGGGAAGGGGTCAACAAGGACGCTGCAATCTTACTAGGGATGGGAGCTGCTGACGGTGTTTGAAAAACTTCTCGTGCCTCTTCTTCCTCAGGCATCCGCCGTGGGGTTGTGTCTGTCTTGACCGCTGGGGCTGGTGGTGGTGGTGGTGGTGGTAGTGGTGGTGATGGACTTTTCATCTCGGCCTTAAAATCTTTCAGAGTGGGTGGAGCTGTTTCGTCTAAAGCTTTTTGGTGAAAGAGTTGCAGTCGTTGCAACAACTGACCGTACCATTGCGATTTTTCCGTTTCTGACAAATAGCTGCGATCCATCAACGATTGCAATTCGTGTTGTAACTGGGTCATTTCGGTCAAATGAGGATTGGGAGGTAAATGTGGGGTTCGTTGTTCTTGCCAACGATGGTATTCCATCCATCGTTTGTAAGGGACTAAAGCTAGTTTTCGTCCTTCCATCAGATTTCAAAGATCAAGTCTGAGATCTTTTGACTTCTAAGCTCCCTTTCATCTTCTTGGTCCTTTTTATCTTCATCCTCCCATGTTTCCCAGTACTCCTTGCAGCAAGGGTCCAACTATTGTTCCCATTACTACTTTCAGTAAGGGTCCTCCTATTGTACCCATGAATCCTTTCAGTAACATGGGTAAAAAGGGTAAAATTCCTCCGCGTTGCACCAACATCTTTTTCTTTTGACGAATATGTATTTTCTTTTGGATCATTTGACGAAGAACGTGTCGATGTTTGCCTAAGCATTCTTTCTGGTGTTTAGACAAAGGTATTGTGCCTTTCAAGACATTCAGACAACATTCGCACACGGTATCGATAACATCTTTGGAGGCCGTTTGAATGAGTTTTTTTCGCATGGGTGGAGGAGCTTTGGACAGGACGGACAACATGTCCCAATGTTTGGCTAAACGAGGTGGCAGTCCTTTCCTTTTCTTTCCTTTGGAGGTAGAAGAGGAATGTCTTTTTGGGGGTGACATCTTTCTCGGTGGGTTTGTTGGTTCCGTGGCATACAGCAAAAAAAAATTCACTAACGTCAATGACTTGTCACACGGTCTTTTATACTTTTTTGGGGAACTATCGCTTCGTCATAAAGGTAACAATGTGTTTTCCAAAATTGCCAAAGAATCCTCCTCTTTGGTGACTCCTCTTTTTCTTTGGACGAGTGTGCCTCTTCTGAGGGTGACGCCGATGTTTGGCTAAACGTTTTTTAGGATGACGTGACTGTCTTTTTCGTTTTCCTTTTCCTTTTTGGACCGAAGAAGAAGAACGACGATGGTAACGGTGTACACTTCTTGGAGGGGACATCTTTGGACGTGCAGCAGCACAAAAACACTGATCCGTATGGTTTGCCTCAGGTCATTTTATACTGGAATGCGTCGCCACTGATTGTCTTTACGTCGTATCAACTTGATGACAGGTAACACACGTCGTGGAGGAGTTCGCAACGGACTAAATCGAGACAGTTCTTGTTTGGACAAATCCAGTAAACTCTGTAACACACCCGTTCTCTCTTGGACTTTGACTTTGGGGGCAGGTACTTTGTGAGCCGCGGCTACTGCCGCTAAAGAGGAAGAGGGTGTCACTGCTGGAGGAGAAGTTGTTGGAGACACTCTCTTGCGAGTAGAAGCTGTTTTCTGTGGGCTTTTCTTTTTCTTTTTCTGAGGCTGTGACCTGGTCTTGACACCCTTGCTCTTTTTCTTTTTCTTCTGGGTACGTTTGGGTGTGGCTTTTTTCTTGGGGACAACTTTGGGAGCATTAGGATCCCATTTTAAGAGGGAACGAATGATGACACCTCCTAAAGATCCACTTCCTCCAGGTTTCAAAATGATTTGCTTTTTGGTTTGAGTGTCGATGCGAGGATCGGCTAGTTGCGTCAAGGCAACTTTGCTTCTCTCAAAAAAAAAGTTTGGTTTGATGTGAAATCTGAATGATGCCTTGCAGTAATTGACGTGCTGTCACCGTAAACCATCGTAAGACTTCTTTGAGACTAACTTCTAAGACACGAGCACGTATTTGTGGATTTTTTTCGCGACTGATGCCGTACAAGGCACGAATCAATTTAATGGGAAGATGAGACTGAAGGGACGTCATGTTGACAATGTGTGAGACAGAGTCCAAGTGACCGAGGTTTTTAAAGATTATTTTGGGGTGATTAAGTCGACGACGGGGACGTGTACACGATAGGTCCTCCGTCTTGGCACCAGTGGTGAAACAGATGGGTACGAAATCGCAAATAATCGGGAGTGGTGGGTTTTAAATCCACGAGTAAATAAGCTTGTGGGGTTTGAGTGGCCTCGTCGTACTCATTTATCAGCCAAGGCGTTCCTAACTGTTTGGCTAAGACTTGTACTTGAGATTTATCTCTAGGGTTTTTAAACAACACCACGTAATGAGCATTGGGACTAATGGTACGATGGGCTTTACTTTGTTGAAACAAATTTTGGGTAATGTAAATGACACTGGCATTACGATGATGCCCTTTGCCCGTAAACCACAGGTTAATTTCTTCTTCCTCTTCTCCTAACATGTCGTCAAAAATAACCAAATGAGTTTGACTAGGGTCAGACACGATTCCGTCGTCTTCGACAGGAATGCCTTCCACAAAGATGATGGAATCGCCTTGACTTTCACGCAGAAGGCTGCACGCCGATTGCCACTCTTTATAACACCACACGACACGTTGAGGAGGATGTTCGATCAAATGATGTTTATGTTCGATCAAACGTTTGACAAATTCGGTTTTGCCTGAACCGCTCGGTCCAGCAATGAGCATGTTAAAGGGATGGCGAAGATACAAGGACTCCCAACTAGCACGATCTACGTGTTCGTCAATGACTTTGACAGTGGATGAAGAGGGAGCAGAGACAGTAGAGGTAGCCATAGTAGTAGTGTAACAAATGTCACTTGTGAGACGAAGACAGACAAGACAAGAGTTTTTATACTTTCTCAGGACACGTTTATTGTCATCTTTAATGGTGAACAACACGAAAGACAAAAATACACAAATGCCAAATGGTTAAGTACAGGAATAAAAAACACAACAAAACGACCAACGTGGAATATAAACAAGTCTCCGTACAACATTTTTTGTGATCAAGAGGTGAAATCGTAGGAGTAGTGTGTAATGTTCTGAGAGTCTGTACATTCCTTGGCTCAGTCACACAAGGGTCCTCCCGGAATGGTCTTTCAGGAATGTCGATGACAATCTTGTCCTGAAGAGAGTGGTTTTCCTCGGTGACAGACTGTTCTTCTGGTATTGTCACTAACACAGGTTTAAAAGTGACTTTTTTCAAGGAACGTTTTAATTTTTTAGGATTACAAATCTTTGGCATAGTGTGCCACTTCTTTTGTCCAAGCCTCAAAACCCAAACTTTTCCAGTCACGTACATCTGTCCAGTGAGGGTGTAAGTCACAAGCTACACACACATCGTCATACACATCTTCAGTACTTAAAAGTTGACGAATCTTGTTTTCCCGTAGAGGTCGAGAAGTATCCAAATGAAAGCGCAAAGCTTTGAGCAGAATGAGTCTCTCGTGGAGATTTAAAGGGATCACTTTCATATTTTGTGTGGTATGTACTGTTTGTAAAGAGTCCACAAAGAATTGGCTGGTAAACGAAATCCCAGAAAGCAAGTCACTAAGACACACGCTACACGGCGACCCCAATTCAATGGAAACAGTTCTCGTAAAAGGAAATGGTAATCCTCAACCATTTGAATAGTGTCATTGATTTCCTTCCACGGAATCTGTTGCATCACAAATGATAAAGGTTGTGACATGGTAGAAGGTTTTTATACCTCTTTTTGTCGAAGGCAATAAGTGTACTGTTTGCACAGAAGTGGTCGTATTCCGTCGACGTATCCAAAATATTTAGTCACTAACTTGCACATCACTCGTCGTTCCTAAGTTCTCTCTTTAACTAAGTTTACATTGTGTACAAGATTTTGGTAACCCTTTAACTCTTCTTCTGGAATTCTATGCAGTAAGTGTACCTTGTAGTAAAGAGAATCGGTAACAAACCAACTCTTCTCGCCCTCGGACCGTTGATGAATGTCTGACCACTGGAACACTTTCATCAGAATCAATCCTCTTATAGCATTTAGGTACCAGTGGTTCAGACATCGGTGACGTAACGGATGCAATGGTTCTTTACGTTTCACTTGTATTTTGACCAACTCTCAGTAAATGCGTTCTCTCAACTCCACAGGTAAACCACGAATGTTCTCTTGTAAAATATCCATGATCATGTCAGTCAAACACTTCTCCTACCGGCAAACGCACAGAGAACGAATACCTACTAAAGGTAGGTAGTGACACTTCGGAGACCATCGAGCATGTTCCAGGTAAGCGCAATCTTTCTTCTCCCACTCGTGAAGTGACACACCGCAACTGAAGCACTTGACTTTATCCCCTTCGCCCAAGTAGAAAAATCCGGCTCTGGCTAATTCTTCGGGGGTAGGTCCTCACAGATATTTTGGCCATTTTCCTTGGAAGGTTTGCAATAGACTTTCAAAATCACAGTATTCAGGCAAACGCACAGGGAACGAATATTCGTCTTTCACAGGTTCCTTTCGATGAGGGTACGGTGAAATCCGCAGGTGTTTGCTCAGTTTTACATGACATCCGTAGGGTGGTAGTCGCATGGTTTCATTAGGATGACATCCACCATGAAAACCAGTAAAGTGAAAAGGTGTGCGACAACGAGTGGCATCGCTTTCGCATCCATCAGGTTTGACACGCACAGCATCACGTTCCATGGTAGGTATGGTAGTAGTAGTAGTAGTTATAGCAAAGTTCCCATGATGATGTGGTACTGAATCACTAAGGTCATAGCGTAAGGCATCCCTATCATCGCAAGGCACAGCATCGTACTCGAGTTTGCTCTTGCTTGATACTTGCTGTGTGAAAGGATTCATCTTTCTCGCTTGGCAATGGTAGTCACAATGAACTATCGGTCTTGGACGTTGTCCCTTTTTATACTAGTCGTAATGAAGTCTCGGGTTTGTACATCGTTCTTTTTTTATGACCAGTTTTGGAAGTCTTCCTTTCTTTCTTCTTAGACATCGGTACTACCTTCTCTAAGGTACCGTCATACCTGAACCGTATTGTGATGGGTGAAAATGCCATAGAAAGGTAAGGACAATGCGGAGACCATTGAGTATGTTCCAGAATAGCTGAATCTTTATAGATACATCGATCCATACGCAACTTCAGACCACAACTGAAACACTGTACTTCGTACCCCAATCCAGTCTCAGGTCCCAAGTAGACAAACCCTGTTCTAGCTAAAACATTCGCAGTAGGTAATCCTTCCCTATCCGTGGGCCATTTTTGAAACGTTTCCAGTAGACTGGCACAACTGCAATAGTCAGGCAAGAAAACAGGAAAATGGTATGGTTTGAACTTGGAGTCCTCTGTGGGTTTCTCACTCGATTCTTGCTGTGTAGAAGTCATCTTTCTTGTTGGCGACTATCGTCTTGGAACCATTTTTTTATACCAGCATGTCCGTACGGTAAAGTGAAGTGATTGCGAAGCCGTACTCGCTTCTGGCACACGATTTGATAGACTTTTTCCAAGGGCCGGCTAACGATTTGGTGTGGGGGTAAACGCACAATCTTGTGCGGTTCGTAGGTGGTCACTTTAAAATTTCCATCCTGTCCAGACTGCAAGGCTTCTTTCAAGACGCCAAAGTTCACCACTCGACTGGTGCGATAATTGAGAGTCAATCCTTTCACTTTGCACTCCGTGTTCACATCTCCTTGTGGGTTACGGTATTCGTAACCGTAATTTTTGGGACCGCCACTTGCAAAACTGAGAATCTTGTCGTCGGGATGCTCGTCCGTCCAGGCTCCTAAACGGTCTCCTTCGATGATCAGGTAAGGTTGACCCAGGCGATCAATGTAGATGCAACTGTCCGTGTCAAAATACAGCACACGATCTCCTAACAGTTCTAAAGCTTCGTACAGTTTTAAGCGAGCATGGGCTGTCACGTAAGCCGCAATGATGACATTTCCAAATTCGTCGGCTTCTACAAAGTCCAGTTCTTCTTCGTAATTGACTAAGAGTAAGTCCTCACGAACGACGTCCACGTGTTTCATGTATTTGGTTTTGTCGTGAATCATCTGCAAGTATCGGAAAGGTTCTGTCAAATACTCCGTCTTGGGTAAACACGGTCGTTGTGCCATTTTGCCCCACAAACAATTCAACATCACTTTGGCAAACGATCGCCTTCCTTCGTTTTTCTCAATGTGGTCTAAAGTAATGCCTTCCTGCTTCCAGTATTTCTCTTTGAACTTTGTTTGGTCTTCGGGAGTGTGACACCAGGAAGGATCTCCGCTAGCTTCTTGTTTCAGTTTCTAAAAGGCATTCACGTAGTATGCAAAAATGCCTTTTTGAGAATCGTCGCCCTTGTAGTATTTTTCTGTCTTGGCAAAGTGGTAAATTTCGTACACTTCTAACAGTTGGTATCCCAAGTCCAGAGCTTTAAACAATTCCACGCTGACCCACGTTCCCGTCAAGGCGCGTTCTTCCTGAGTGTGCGGACAAGGGTGATCTTGGTTGCACGTTTCAGCACAAATACGACACAAGGGAAACATCAGTTTTCCTCGGCAATGATGTGGTAAAACGGGATGGTACAAGTTCGTGGGAGGCAAGAATTTGCACTTGATCAATCCTTCGTATTGTCGAATATTGTCTACCTCGATGTGTTCGGTCAGCAATTGCGGGTGCCCTGCGGGAAAGTGGCAATATTTGCACAAGTACGGATACAGGGAACACACGTCCAAGTATTTGATTTCTTCTCCTTTCTCTTCGTCGGCTTGGTACAGCAAACAGGTGGCATTCGTCCGTCCTCCGTACAATCTGTCCCGTGGGTTCAGAGGGTCCACCAGCTTGTAACTTTCCACGATGCGCTTAAACTCGGGATCGGTTTTCAATCGCTGATCGTACTCGTGTTCCCACATTTCCACTACTTGGTATCCTTGCTCTTCTAACTTCAAGCGTCGCTGACAAGTGGCCTGGTACAAGTCTTCCATGGTACGTTGCGAAAACTGGTTTTTAGTGTCACGTTGAGGGTAGAAGATGGGACATCCGTGAAATAAGCACCCGTTAAACTCGTACACGATCTTGGGGTTTTCTAAGCCCCAGCCATCTACTGAATACCTTCCGATGGTCTTTTCGCCTCCTCCGTTGCGAGCGTGTTGGATCCATTTGTCCTCCTTGTCACACAAGTAATGTAACCAGCGTAGGGCTTTGACTGAGTATTGACGTTTGACAAAATTGGTCATTTGAGGACTGATGACAGCTAGGGTGTTTTCGGGTATGAATCGTTGACGATACACTAAGGAACACGCTTTGGCAATGGTACAGGCTCTTTCAAAGGATCGATCCCTCCGTGTTCCATGAACAGTTCTCGAAATTTTCCACAGCAGTGACGCAAAATGTCTACGTCGGAACGACAATACTTAAACATTTCTTCCTGAAAGTCAAAAGGGTCCGAAGCGTGAGTCTGGTACCATGCGTAGAAAACTCCTCGTTGTTCGGTACGCATGTTGTCGGGGTCGTAGTAGTGAGCCTCAGGCAAATGGGATAGAACGGCGTGTTGATTGACTTCGGTATTGAAAAAGTGCGGAAAATAGCCTTTGGCCATTTCTGTCATGCCAAAAGTTTTAGGCATGCGGCTCAAAGGCATAGCCAAGTAACTCATTGAATCTTTAAACTGTACTTGACCCACTTGCATGGAAATGATTTTGGCTCCGTTCAAAGTGACTTTCGGACGTTCGGTACTTTGTTCCGTATAGTATCTCAACAGAAATTGTCCATCGTATCCTGAGAAATTGTGAGCCATCACCGTGGCATGGTGATGACAATCTCCGTAACGTTCGATATCTTCTTGGCTCCACGTTTCGTCGATAGGGTCTAAGATCCATTGGGCAAAATCGGCTAGTGTGTTCGGTCCTCGAAAGATTTTTTCACGTCCTCCAGGAATCTTGCTGCAGTGAGGGCAATGAGTCAAGATAGGCTCTTGGATGCACTTCTCGCACGCTCGGTGAGCCACGCAGAAATTAGGAATGTGAATGCCAGTCTCTTGCATGCATTCGAAATCGAAAAAGATGAAATTCCCTTTCTTCTTCTGGTCATTATCTTCTTCTTCTTCATGTTTAGAATGGTATTTTTGAATGTAGCATTGGTGTTCCAAGTCCACAATTTGGTGACAAATGTGACATCGTTTCTTTCCTGAACAGACGTGTGACTTGGCATTATTGGTACGTATGCATTGTCCACAAGTAGGACACAATCTCAAGAGCTGACAAGCACATTTCTGCTGTGAACCTTCCGTCTTTAGGTGTTGTTGGTAACAGGCAGGACTGACAAACGTGCGCGGACAAACAGAGCAATACACTCGTTCTTGTCCTTGGTCCAGACAGGGTGTAGAGGCTAAACATCCTGAGCATTTTGATCCGCAATGCTTATGTTGCTCTCGATTGTTATAGCCATAGTCACATTTCTCACAGTAATAACCGTATCCCAGGAATGCAGTGATACTGGTAATGGCATCAAAATGTTCGTCGTGATGATAGGCGTGAATGTATTTTCCGTCTTTAAAATCTTTACCTCGAAACAACAGAGGTCCGCGCACTTCTTGAGGGTGAACTTTCCAGGTGTAACGTGCAATTTTTGCATTTCAGGAATGCCACAGGGCGTGTCTTTAGCTAACCCCGCTTGCTGTAACAGGAGTTCTGCTTCTCTTCCTTGTTTGGCTCGGTCCGATTGTTGCATAGTTTTCCAGGCTCTTTTCCATTCTGCCGTGTCGTTTCTGTCGGCATATGTTTGTCCCACCACGATGGCACGGGCTAAACACATCTTGTCTTTTGGATTGTTAATTTGGACGAGGCTACGCTTGAGGCTACGCAGGTTGTCTACCAACATCAACTTTTTTTTTACCTGTCCCTTGGGTAAGAGACACGTGGGTCATGTACAGTGTCGCTTTTCCGTCCGTGATGTGAAACTTGTCATTGGATTGTTGTACGTGTTGAATCTTGTCCATGATTTTGGAAGGTGTCAATTCTGTTGGACTGTTAAACTCGATCCAAACGGGAGACTTCAAATTGTCGTGATGAATGGAAAGTCTCAAGCGATCGTCTTCTTTGGCTTGACATTGCCGTTTTAGTGTGGTTAACAAAGAATCCCACACATCTGCTTTTTCCAAGGATACGTCAGACTTGAAGTCTTTAAACTTCACTGCGTACGTGTAGGCCGTGGTTCTAAATTTTCTGGAGGAGCGTTTGTCCGTCTCCCGAATACGGTAGTACTTTTCAGTGTTTACTGATGGTAATGGACTTTGATTTGGTGTAGACTCTTTAGGCTTCGATTCTGGTTCACTCATCTCATCTTCAAATTCGCTGGCATGAATTTGTGCCAAGACTTCAGCTACTGTGCGAGGCGATAAATCACGTTTCTGCCTCTTACTTTCTTCTCCTTTCTTTTCGAAATGATGCGATCGTTTCATCTTGATTGCAAAAAGTCAAATGACTACATGTGAAACACCATGGACCCCTATATATCTATGTCAGACTAGGGCATATATAAAGGGCTAGTGACTCCCCTCTCAGTATTCATTTCACTCTCAATCCGATCAGCACAATGGAAGAACCCACACAGATCGAACTTTGATTAGAGCTTTGCGAGGTGTCATACGAAAGTTTTCTTCAGACAAGCCGACGGACTACTCTTCCTCCTTTCGAGATAAAAGTCAAGATACTTGCTATATCTGTCAGAACAAAGGGCATTGGGCTACAGAATGTCCAGATCGTTATAAAAGCAAGACCAGTGGCAGAAGAGACAAAAGTCAAGATACCTGTTATCATTGTCAAGAGAAAGGACATTGGTCTTCAGAGTGCCCTAAGAAACAACAGGAGCAGGAGAAGGAAGAGGAAGAAGAAGAAACAGAGGTGACCTCGGCAAAAGAAAAACCCCGACACGTTCAGAAAGAGAAGACAGAAAAGAAAAGAAGACGAGAAAAATGTGAGCAAGAAGAATACGAAGAAGAGGAAAAAAGTGTAAAAGTGAAGAAATTGAAAAAACAGAGAGAGTGAAAGAAAAAAAGACAAAGAAGAAATCTATGAAATTTATAAAAGTGTTGTGTTGTGTTATGTTGTGATATTGAATTGTAAAAAAATTTGTAACAGAATAGACCAAACTGAAAAAAAACGTAAGGGTCTCTTGGTTTTCATTATTTAGAAATAATAAGGACCTACACTCATACACTCACAACACGTACATCATAGGGTTAAAGAAGGGATTTTGAGTTTTAATTGATTTTGGCAAAATGAATAGTCACTCTTTTCGAGAGTATTGGGTAGCCCTGAAAAGGACTGTTGAGTGTTTTCTTTTTTCCTTAGAACAAACTCAGGAACGAGAATCAATTCGCTTTAACTGCCTTAAGCTTTTGCCACGGCCAAGGTCTACTTGTGGACTTGCTCCTGTCAATGATTTAGCAGAAATCACTAGGGGTGGTATCTCTGGTGTAGTCACAGGGTTAGGTTGTTTGGCTCGGGAAGGTCTTTTTCTCTTGGGTCGTAATAACGAAGTCTGATACATTTGTTTCAGACTTCTTAACTCGGCCAAAATGTCCATGCTCGGGAAGGTCTTTTTCTCTTGGGTCGTAATAACGAAGTCTGATACATTTGTTTCAGACTTCTTAACTCGACCAAAATGTCCAAGAGTACAGTGACCGTTTGACTTTCGCTGTTCTCCTTCTCTCCTAGACTTTGTTTCTTCTCTACTGCTTCTTCTTCTTCCTGTCGTTTCCTTCTTGCCTCTTCTTCTTCTCGCTGTTGCTGTTCGAGGAGAAATGCTTGCTCTGCTTCTTTCTGCTGCTGTAAAAATTTCTCCAATTCTTCTTTCTGTCTTTGTTTAAAATCGTCGACACGTGGTAAAGAAGGAGAAGTGGCGAAGGTACTGGTACCGGAACAAATTCTTGGGAAGAAGAGAAAAAATCTACTAAATCCCAGTTGAAATCAAACTCTTCGGGAAGTTGCGCTGTGTTCACTTTCGTAGCTGCTGCTATACCATCACTTCTCGTCTCCACAGCCGGTGCACCCCAATTCATTGTCTTCTTAGGTTCCGTCATGTTTCACAAAACAATATCGCATCGATTCACTGCGCACAGACTCTAGTGTGCCTATATAAGAAATGTGACGTCACAGGTAGCTCTCTTCGGATTGGAAGACAGACTCCGCGAAGTGACTGAATTTTGTAACGCGTGTTGGGGTTGGTGAACCATTTCAATCCGTTTCGATCCGGTCTTCCACTATAAATAAACGCGGTTCACTTCGTTCCCTCCACCTGTTCTCGTCACAGAGAAGATGTTGATCGACGTTGAATCCTCTACTTTGGTATCATCGATGCTGTTCGGTACGGACTTACCCATGTATGTGAAAACACCAGTGCCACTATTTGGAAAAGAAGATGTTATGTGGAAAGATAAGGCTGTCTTAAGCAGACTCTCATCTACGGACCAGAAGTGAGACACAGTTTAAGACAAGCTTTGAGAAATTTGAGGAAGAAAAAAAGACCTATGCGATGTCCTGTATGTTAACGAAATGGTGTTAACATAACATAACAAACAACGGCCCTTTTCAGGGCCACTTCCAATGCCTTGAAAAGATCTTAATTTTCATTTTGTCTCCAACCAAAACGAATATATATATATATATGTATAACCAGCAGCAGGGAGGGTGAACCCTACAACTTTTTTGGCTTAACTATATAGACCTTATTTTTGAAATTAAGGGTTCCTACGAAAGGCTGTAAAACAAAAGTTTTTGTCTTAATAATGAAAACTTCTCTAATTGACCAGATTTTTTCACCTGTTGGTCACTTAATTTTTTGTCGTCCACCCTCCCTGCTGCTATGATTTTTATCCAAAAATTATATCAAGTCCGTTGCGATATCTTGACCTAGGATCATGTAAATTTATCGTTACAAAATCAAAGGGAGCAGCTTGTGCTTTTGAAAAGAAATTTTAAAATTTGTTCATGTCCATATCCCCAGAACACCAAGTATAATAAATATTCTGCAGCGTATGATCATCTACTCCGTTGAACACAACTAAAATGTTACAGTTATCTCTGATTACTTTTGGAATTTTGTGATACATAAATAAGATACAAGGAATTTTCAACAATTAAATAATTAAATATATTATAATGAACAAATGTAGGTGGTTGTTAAAGACTTCTACAATCTGTAATAGACGATGTCGTGGAGAATACTGTTCTCAGCATAATCGGTTAATAAAAAATCTCCTGGTTTGCAAATCTGTATTAAATGCGGATTAGCATCCCGTGCTGTTATATGCGCCAAATGTGGCGGTAACAAATATAGCGCATTAATGCATTATTATCAGCACAGAAATCTACGGCGAGGTTCTATCAAAGATAATCCTCCAACCGCGTATGAATATTTACACAATTACTTTAAAGTACTTCCTGCAGTGATCGATCAAAAAATAATAAATCAACAAGAACAACAAAAAATACAGGATGAAGAAGAACTAAGAATGATCGATGAAGCAGAGCGAATAAAAGAGATCTGTAAAATATTAAGATGCACTCCAGAGAATTACATCGCGAGACTGAAAAAAAAAATGTACAATAAGAGATAACTATGATGATTCCTCAGAACCATCAGATTAATAAATCAATAATTGTATCGTGAATTACTAATTCACCACATTTATTAATATTATTATAGGAAATGTGGTGAATTAGTAAAATGTTAACTAAGTCTCAGATTAATAATATTAAGATTGCTCCATATCAACATCTTTAAAATCATCGATTTCAGAATCATCGGTTCTAGCATCAGAGATGACCGCGATAGAATCATCGATTTCAGAATCATCGATTCTAGAATCAGAGACAACGTCTCTTGACAAATACCGATTCACGTATTCCTCTGCTGTTGGTGGAGCGTCTTTATGAGACATATACTTCGGTTTTCTTTTATCATAATATAGCAACATCACCCTATATCTGTTACCGCCACACGCTGTACATATTTGAATCGCTCCTCGCACTCCATTTCCACATCGTAGACACGGTCTATTTCCTCTTGATCCTGTTCTGATCATGTGGTTATGATGGGCGCAGTATTCTTCTCGGCACGACTTCCCGCATGTTCGAGTCGATCCTTGAACTATCCAACAACAATTATTGGGTCCTGTCTGAAATGGCATATTATATAATAATAATATTTTAATTATTTTTTAATTAGAAGTATATTCTGTATATTATATAATAATAGATATGACAGAATATACCACATCGTTACATAACAAAAATAATTCGTGTTAATCAACGTCCATCGAAGATGTTAGGTTTTATAGCACAAAATATGACGCCGTCGAGAGTCTAAACGTATACTATGACGGCGATGATGATAATATCGACGATATCTACACGCAGGGAATAATCATTCAATATTTTAATAAATTCTACGTGTTCTCAGACGATGATGAATTTGATAGGTTTTCTGGTGACTTCATCGATAAATCTTCGGTGACGGAAATTATCCCAAAATTCAGACTCAGATATCCGGTCTTCGATTTCGATACTAAGTATGTGCGTAGAGCAATCGAGTATTTTGATAGTGATCGGATTGACATTGAACCGACAGATGAACGAATCGACACTAATGACATCATCGACTACTTCTCTACATTATGTTCTTGTGATCGCGAAAAGGTATTATTGTCTGAAACTAACAGTGGCTATCACGTTCTCGTTAAATCAACGCCGGTAACATTTGATCAGCAACGGGGATTAACGAATTACGCCGCAGACAAGAAGAATCCGATGTGGAATGTTGATCGACAAGCTGGTCTTCATAGTATCAAATTGAACAACACGCGATCACACAAACCGGGTAAACAAACGTTATGTAAAAAACTAATATCGCATAACGATTATTTATCCGCTAGTGAATTACTCGTATGCCCGACCTCTATTCAGCCTTATCGTGTTGAGATTAAAATCCCCGATAATGAAACAAATAATAATACAAATATCTGTGAGGAAATTCCACCAGCGGATATAGTTAGTATATCTACGCTACTTACTGGCAAACCCGATCAGCTCATCAGCGTCGTTGGTGTTGCGAAAACCACTAGTGGTTCTGGAAATAGATTTATTATATCGAGAGAACCTGGGCATAGATGCAACATCTGCGAACGACGACATGGATATAACGAGATACATGGTTATATCGAGGAGAAGTGCGATAACTGTCTCGTGTATATCAACGATGGTTATTATTCTATCTGCTGCCCTAGATCAACTGGTAAACAATTACACCTACCAAGAAACGTCATTGATGATGTCATCTCCGCTGAATCATCGGATATCAAAAAAGATAAAAGATATATAAAGTATCTGATCAAAGCGAGACGTAGATTTCGTTACCCCGGATATCTAATTGCCAGAAACGCCGATTACAAATACACGGCATTACCGACACACGAATCAGGTCCAGGTTGTCGAGTAATACCTGACTCTGATTACATCGATGGGTCTGCATGTGGAATGGGAAAATCTGAAGCAGCTTGGAGATCGTTAAACGATAATCAATCCGTGCTCGCATTATCGTACAGAAAAACATTTACCGAAAAAATCAAATCCGATTATAATATTGAATCCTACATGGACATTGATGGCTGTATCAGATTCGATCCTGGAGATTCTCGTCGGGTTGTTGTGCGATGGGAATCTCTACACAGAATCCGTGGAGTTCCAGACGTGATTATTGTAGACGAATGGCACGGAATCCGCAGACAACAATTCCACTCAGCCAAACACAGCAAAGATCGATGGAATAAATTT
>JAECUM010037536.1:0-45609 GCA_016617855.1 Megalonaias nervosa
GCTGAAATTGAGAGATATTGCTAAGAAGAGTCTTATCAAAGCAGAAAAAATCTGCTACTGCCTTCTTCTGTTATGATAACAGTTATAAATTTGATAATCAAAATATTTTAGCAAATTTTAACTCTACAAATTTATTTCATCTTCTGTATCCGATTATAACGCGAGATCTTGCAGTTCATAAAGGTATCAAGCTAATAGTGCAGTATCATGTTATTTTCTCAACGTTACATGCGCTTCAAAAAGATATACTTAATATAATCTTTGATAATGCAGATTTCACCAACCAGATTGCAGAACCATATCTAATGGCTAAATCACGAAACATATTAGCTGGAACAAATATATCCTGTTATGACCATGTAGTTTAAGTACTTGTGTGTTAAAATTTGAATTCCTTTTATTTCATTTTTGTATCATTGTATATTATTATGATAATGATTATGTTCACAGGATCTGATATTTTTGAAAGAAACATCGTGTTTATTTAGAACGTAAATATGACTCTCGGCTTGCGTAAGCATTTTTTTAAGATTGCCGACTGGATAAACAGCCGGCGTAAACGATTGGTTGTGGCCAAGGTCATTTCTAATTAGACGTGTTTACATCCCGTACTGCGATTGTGAGATGATGAAATAACCACGCGTTCATCGTGCGTGTGCATGAAATGACGTTTTGGTTCGGTTTATAAACACTCAGGTCCCTGTGAAATAGTCAGAGTCGTTCATAGTCGTTCTTATACCTTGAAGAGCAAGGTATTTTGTTCTTGTGCTGGAAAGAGTTTATTTTTGTTTACATCCGAAGAGCTCAAGATGTGTCTTGTTATAGATGACAGCTATAGGAGTTCATCTACTTTTTAAATAATAATTATTTTCCCTGGAGAACTACACAAGTGGCTTAGGACAAAGACATTTAGTAAAATTGATTCTAAATTAGAATTGAACAGTACAAATGGTGGTTCAACGTGAAATTCTGAACATTTGTGTAAAGACTTCATATGACATCATCATCCACCATCTTGGAACGGAATTGAGATTCAAACTAGATTCAGTTAGAACTGTTATTGATAGGACTTGTATGTTTTCACAATTCTAGAACAAATGTTTGGATTTTCTTCGCAAATCGAAAGTCCTATTTCATATTTTCACCCTTTCACCGTGATTTCTAGGGAAATAAATTATTTTTGTTAAAACTTAAAAAGCTTGTTGTCTTCACTCTTTTCTTTTGTTACTTTAAACGAGCCGATATGTAACAATAGAAAATTGGGGGCTCGTCCGGGATTTATGAATTTGGCTGATATATGAATTTGGCTAAAAATTGAAGTTTAAATTCCCCTAGTTTCAAATCCCAAGTTCTATTTTACATTTTACCTGAAATCCTTGGTGAAAATAACAGGCTTTCTTTCACAATGTCTTTATAAAAAGTGGAGAGTTTTCTTTCTAGTCCAACTCAGGAGCAGTTGAATAGTCTGAAACAGGATGAGCTGCTTGAACTTGCCAGAAAGTACGATCTTTCTGAAGCAAAGGCTTTCCTTGACAAAACAAGAAATTAAAAATATTTTGATTCAATATATTGTAGGGAAGAATATTTTTGACAAAAGTGTTTTGGCATCAGTCAGTAAGTTTATGACAGACTCTAACTATAAGGTAATTGTACTAAAAATGAAATACAAGATGGAAGCAGAGTTGAGGAATCTCGAGTTTCAGAAAGAAGAAGGAGAGAGAGAAAGCCAAATAGTTTCAAAAAAGAACAAATGAAATTACAATTTGAAAAGGAGGAGAAAGATAGACAAAAAAGAGAGAAGGATAAACAATTACAATTTGAAAAGGAAGAGAAAGATAGACTAATGAAAATGGAATTACAGAAAGAACAAATGCAATTTGAAGAAAGGGGGAGAGAGACAGATTCAAAAAGAGAAGAATGAAAAGGAATTTCAAATTAAAATGAAAGCATTAGAGCTGGCAGGTGAAAAGCACGTTTCCACTTCTGGTACAAATTCAAAGTTTGACATTGTAGGAAATATCAAGCTAGTACCCCCTTTTAGTGAAAAGGAAGTAGACAAATATTTTATTCATTCTGAAAAAGTTGCTGAACATTTGAAATGGCCAAGGGAGTATTGGACTCAAATATTTTAAAGTGTTCTTTATGGCAAGGCCAGAGATATCTATACATCCCTGTCAGTACAGCAAAGTTCTGAATATGATTTGGTTAAGGAATGCATCTTAAAGGGTTATGCGTTAGTCCCTGAGGCTTACTGGCAAAAGTTCAGAAACTATAGGAAAGATGCTAGACAAACTTATGTTGAATTTTCTAGAGAAAAAGAACAGTTATTCAAGAGATGGTGTTTAGGCAAGAAAATCGAACATGATTGTGAAAGTCTTGAACAACTAGTGTTACTTGAAGAGTTCAAGAACTGTGTTCCTAATGACATTAAGAATCATCTTGAAGAGCATAAAACTGAAACCTTGGAAATTACTGCTATTGCCGCTGCTGAGTATTCCTTAACTCTCAAAGTTCGTGCGGTAAGCAAATCTTTCAATCTGCAGCCTACTGGTAGAAGAATATTTCAGCCCAATACGACTCCTTCTAGCGCTCAGTCTGGGACAACTTCTAAAACTCAAGCTTCTGACAGACTTGATTCAAAATCCTTGTCTATTCCAACGTGTGCCTATTGCAAGAAACGTATTGAAATATAGGGATCAGAATCAAGACAGACCTATACCAAATGTTCTTATTTCTAAGAGGCCAAGGTTACGGTCATATATTGGACACAATACATAAGTTGGGTTTGAAAAACCCCAGTCTGATTTTATTATGGAGAATTTTGAACCATTCGTGTCGAAGGGTTCTGGATCATTCTTGGGTGATTTGGTCAATCCTATCCCTATTAAAATTTTAAGGGATACAGGAGCTTCTCAGAGTCTTTTAGTGTCAGGTATTTTGTCTTCTTCTCTTAAGTCCTGTTCTAATGAGAGTGTTCTCATTCAGGGAGTAGAGTGCGGCTTTGTTAATGTTCCTCTCCATTCTGTTAATTTGTCATCAGACTTAGTTTCAGGACATGTGACAGTCGGTGTAGTGTCTACTTTACCCGTTGAGGGCATTCATTTGTTGCTAGGCAATGACCTAGCTGGAGACAAGGTTGTGGTTAATCCACTTGTAACTGACAAGCCTTCTTTGGATCAGAAAGTTGATCCTATTGAAAAAGAAATCCCTGATTTATTCCCAGCTTGTGCAGTTACCAGAGCTATGGCAAAGAAAGCTCTTGAGAATGATTTTGATAAGGAATGTATTCCTTTAGCTGACACATGTATTGGTCAGGCTTTTGATGAGGTCACTTTCACTTCTAATTTGGATCAGTCAAAAGGTATTGATCATAGTGATCCTCTTTTGAATACTCATTCTCTTTTATCTGATCAGGGTGATAAACGACAATCACTTGTCGTCGAACAGGAGAAGGATCCTGAGATCTCCTGTTTGTTTCAGCGGGCCGTTAGTGAAACTGAAGCAACTGAAGTACCTGTCTGTTACTTCATTAAAAATGGAGTTCTTATGAGAAAATGGAGACCTCCCGAGGTACCTGCTAGTGACGAATGGTCAGTAAAATATCAGATTGTGGTTTCGAAACCTTACAGACAGGAAATACTTAGTTTGGCCCATGAAACTCCTCTGGCTGGTCATTTAGGGATAAATAAAACTATCACAAGATCTTGACTCACTTCTATTGGCCAAAAATCAAAAGTGATGTGTGCAAGTTTTGTAGATCTTGTCATACTTGTCAAATGTAGGAAAACCAAATCAAAAGATACCTAAAGCTCATTTGCAACCAATTCCTGCATTTGACGAACCATTCAGTAGAATTATGGTAGATTGTGTTGGTCCTTTACCAAAGACCAAGTCAGGCAACCAATATTTGTTGACCATAATGTGTGCGTCAACAAGATTCCCAGAGGCAATTCCTTTGAGGAATATTAAAACCAAAAATATAGTAAAGGCTTTGATAAAGTTCTTTACTCAATTTGGCCTTCCCAAATTTGTCCAATCGGATCAAGGGTCAAATTTCATGTCTGGAATTTTCCAGCAAGCCATGCATGAATTGGGCATTCAACAGTTCAAATCATCTGCCTATCATCCTGAGAGCCAAGGGGCTTTGGAACGATTTCATCAAACTCTGAAAAACATGATGAAATCATATTGTTTTGACACAGGTAAAGACTGGGATGAAGGCATTCATTTACTTTTGTTTGCAGTTAGAGAGTCCGTTCAGGAATCTCTAGGGTTCAGTCCTTTTGAACTGGTATTTGGACATACTGTGCGTGGACCTTTGAAGTTATTGAAAGAGAAACTTCTTTCAAATGAAGAAACAGAACTTAATCTTCTTGATTATGTCTCTGATTTCAAGTATAAATTGTCAAAGGCTTGTGAGGTCGCAAGAGCAAATTTGCACTCTACTCAATCAAAGATGAAATTAAGATATGATAAAAACTCAAGGGATAGGAGTTTTCAATCTGGTGATAGAGTCCTGGCTCTCTTGCCCATTCCACAAAATCCTCTTCAGGCAAAATATTATGGTCCATACACGGTTGAAAAGAAAATAAGTGATTTAAATTACATTATAAATACTCCTGGGAGGCGAAAACAAAAACAACTTTGCCACATCAATATGTTAAAGGAGTATGTTGAAAGAGATAGCCAGGTAAATCATGCAATTAATTTAGTTGTACCTGTCCCACCAACTGAGGATTTGAGTGAAGGAATTCAATCGGATTCTACTGATCTTGGAACAACAAATCTTCGGAATTCGAAAGTTATGGAAAATCTAGACCAGAAACTTTCTCATTTACAAAAACAAGAAAAAAGTGAACTTAAACAATTATTGTCTGAATATGAGCACTTGTTTCCAGACGTACCTACAAGGACAAACAAATTTTTTCACGACGTTGAAATAGTAGATTCAAAACCCATGAAACAACACCCATACAGGATGAACCCTTTCAAACAGGAATACTTGAAAAAGGAGATTCAGTATTTACTGGAAAATGATTTTATAGAGCCCAGTAAGAGTGATTGGAGTTCACCGTGCATTCTTGTTCCGAAACCGGATAAAACTTTCCGAATGTGTACTGATTATAGGAAGGTGTGACAAAAACAGATTCATTTCCATTGCCAAGAATCGATGACTGTATCGACAAAATTGGAAATGCCAAATACGTCACTAAATTCGACCTTCTGAAAGGATTTTGGCAAATTCCACTAACGGAAAGGGCAAAAGAAATTTCGGCATTTGTGACTCCAGATGGACTCTACCAGTATAAAGTAATGCCATTCGGGATGAAGGGTTCTCCAAGTACTTTTCAACGCCTTATGAATATGATTACCTCTGGTCTAGACAATTGTGATGCTTATATTGATGATGTCATCATCTACAACGACACCTGGAAAGAACATCTAGCCACGATTCGAAAGTTCTTCGACAGACTCATTGATGCAAATTTGACTATCAATTTATCTAAAAGTCAGTTCTGTCGTGCTTGTGTTACTTTTCTAGGACATATTGTGAGACATGGTCAAGTTACACCTATAGAGGCTAAGGTCAAGGCTATCAATGAATTTCCTGTGCCTGTCAGTAAAAAGCAGCTGATGTAACTTTTTGGTATGGCTGGGTACTATCGGAAATTTTGTTTCAATTTTTCTAATATTGTTGAACCTCTGACAAACTTGTTGAGGAAGAAAAACAAGTTTCTTTGGACTGAAAAATGTCAAGAGGCTTTTGATAGGTTAAAGGTCATACTTAAAAGTATACCAGTTCTAACAGCTCCAGATTTCAGTCAACCATTCAAACTATCTGTGGATGCAAGTGATGGTGGGGTTGGAGCAGTATTGATTCAAGATGATAGAAATGGTGTAGAACATCACGTGTGCTATTTCTCTAAGAAATTAAATAAGCACCAAAGAAACTACTCAACAATCGAGAAGGAATGCTTGGCTTTAATACTGGCATTACAGCATTTTGAAGTTTACGTCAGCACGGCTTCTTCTCCGGTTGATGTGTTTAGTGATCACAACCCCCTTACTTTCATCAACAGGATGAAAATTAAAAATCAAAGACTATTAAGGTGGAGTTTATTTTTGCAAGAATACAATCTTGACATTAGGCACATTCAAAGGAAAAGGCAATTTAATTGCATATGCACTTTCCCGTGTATAGAAATATCATTTTCATGTACGCCATTGTGTAATTCATAAGAGTTCTTCTTATGTAATTCTTTTTTTACCTCGTGTATAGTTCACATTCGGTAAAAAGAAAGCTTTATTACATAAATCTTTCTTTTTGTATGGGGGAAAGTGTTACGACCATGTAGTTTAATTACTTGTGTGTTAAAATTTGAATTCTTTTTATTTCATTTTTGTATCATTGTATATTATTACGATGATGATTATGTTTACAGGATCTGATATTTTTGAAAGAAACATCGTGTTTATTTAGAACGTAAATTTGACTCTCGGCTTGTGTTAGCAAATTTTTAGATTGCCGACTGGATAAACAGCCGGCGTAAACGATTGGTTGTGCCAAGGTCATTTCTAATTAGACGTGTTTACTTCCTATACTGCGATTGTGAGATGATGAAATAACCACGCGTTCATCGTGCGTGTGCATGAAATAACGTTTTGGTTCAGTTTATAAACACTCAGGTCCCTGTGAAATAGTCAGAGTCGTTCTTATACCTTGAAGAACAAGGTATTTTTTTCCTTGTGCTGGAAAGAGTTTATTTTTGTTTACATCCGAAGAGCTCAAGATGTGTCTTGTTATAGATGACAGCTATATGAGTTCATCTACTTTTTAAATAATTATTTTCCCTGGAGAACTACACAAGTGGCTTAGGACAAAGACATTTAGTAAAATTGATTCTAAATTAGAATTGAACAGTACAAATGGTGGTTCAACGTGAAATTCTGAACATTTGTGTAAAGACTTCATATGACATCATCATCCACCATCTTGGAACGGAATTGAGATTCAAACTAGATTCAGTTAGAACTGTTATTGATAGGACTTGTATGTTTTCACAATTCTAGGACAAATGTTTGGATTTTCTTCGCAAATCGAAGTCCTATTTCATATTTTCACCCTTTCACCGTGATTTCTAGGGAAATAAATTATTTTTGTTAAAACTTACAAAGCTTGTTGTCTTCACTCTTTTCTTTTGTTACTTTAAACGAGACGATACTTATGAATCTTCAGTCGCTGATGAAATACATCACGAAATAAATGAAAATTTGGAGGAATTTACTACATCAGGATCATTTTGGAAATTTGAAATGATAAAAGAAGTTTTATTTCACACACTGAAATATAACGCACTTTGCGGTAGTTCTTACGTTGATCTCCCTCATAAAATTAAAAACAAAAAATATTGTATAAATGTCAAAAGCTATGATAACGAATGTTATTGTTGGGCAAATTTGTCTGCTAGACATCTGCTAGAACGAGTTGAAAAATATTTGCGGTGCAAAGATGAGCTAAATATCTATGGGACAACTCTTCCAGTGGTAGAAAATCAGATACCAAATGTTGAAAAACAAAACGATATGTCATTAAATGTTTTCGGACTAAATGAAAAAGAAAATGTTTATCCGAGATATATTTCAGCGACTTCTTCACAAAATACAAGAAATTTATTATTTTAGAAAGGACATTTTTGCTGGATAAAAAACTTTAACGGCGTAGTTGGTAGACAATAGAATAAAAATAAAAACAGGAAATGTTTCTGTTACAGTTGTTTGAAAGGTTTTTCTAAAGATGAAAAACTGCAAGAGCATCTAAAATACTGTGTTAACGTTCAAAGAATAACCATGCCAGGAGAAAAAGAAAAAGTATTAAAATTTAAAATTTATAATCATAAGCTATGTATCCCGTTTGTCATTTATGCTGTTTCGAGTGTCTACTTGTTCCTGTGGCCGGCGCAGAGAATAATCCAATCAAATCAAGTACAAGAAAAATACAACAACATGTTCCCTGTGGAGCAGCTTATAAAGTAGTTTGTTGCAAAACGATAATTTTTCAAGTCTAGTAAAATTATACAGATATAAAAATGGCGAATCTGAAAGTCCGGTTGTGTGGTTACTAAAAACTTTAAAAGACGATGTTAATAAAATTTTCAACAGATTATCCAGGACAGCTCCAATGAAAATAACATCCAAACAAGAACTTGATTTTGATGAGGAAGTTAATTGTCATATCTGTGAGAATTTGTTGCCTGAACAAAATGTGCGTGATCACTATCATCTAACCGGCCGGTATCGCGGGGCAGCTCATGACAATTGCAATTTAAAAGTTCATGCGCCAAATTTTATTCCTGTAGTTTTATATAACGTTCGTGGCTATGATAGTCATATCATTGTAGAATCATTTGGCGATGAAGAAATTAAATCTAAACTAAAATTAGGTAATACAATAAAATGTATCCCAAACAATTTTGAAAAGTATATGTCAGTCACGCTCGGCAAATAACGTTTCATTGACAGTCTGCAATTTATGGCGCACCATTAGATGAGCTCTTTAAAGGTTGTAGCAGTTTCGATAATCTAAAAAGTTGCTTTAAGTGAAAACTACGTCGATCTGACAAAATGGTGTCTTTCCGTATGAGCATCTCGACTACTGGAGCAAATTTGATGAAACTTCTCTTCCCAATAAAGATAAATTTTTCTCGCTGCTAAAAAATGAAAATATTACAGATTACGATTACAAATATGCACAAGATATTTGGAATAAATTTAGCTGTAAAACATTTGGTGACTATCATGATTTATATTTGAAAACAGATGTATTATTACTAGCAGATGTTTTCGAGAGTTTTCGTCAATTTAGTCATGAAAATTATGGACGAAACCCTTGTTGGTATTATTCTGAATCAGGATTGTCGTCGGATGCTCTGCTAAAAACCAGTAAGATAGAATTGGATCTCTTGATAGATGTTGACATGTTTAATTTTATTGAAAAAGGTATCAGAGGCGGAATTGGCGTTATAACAAAAAAATACGCGGTAGCTAATAATAAATATCTGAAAAATTATGATAAAAATTTATCATCAAATTATATTTTTTATCTAGATCAAAATAATTTGTATTGTTATGCAATGTCAGAGCCAGTGCCGTGTAGTGGACTTCATTGGAATACTCCATATCAATTTCTTAAAGAAATCTCCCTAAAGATATGTTATTTTGTTGATGTTGATCTTGATTACCCTTGTTCGTTACATGATCTACATAACAACTATCCGTTTTGTGCCGAGTCTATGATGATCGATTACAGTTTATTATCACCTGAACAACAGGCAATGACAACAGCAAAAAATTCGATTGTTAATAAGCTAGTTCCAAATTTGTTAAATAAAAGAAATTACGCGATACATTAAAAAAAATTTAAACTAGCAGTGGATGATGGACTAATTCTGAGAAAAGTTCATCTCGTGTTAAAATTTAATCAATCGCGGTGGATGGCAGATTGTATTGATTTAAATACGAAACGTCGTGCTATTGCTGAGACTGACTTTGAGAAAAAGTTTATCAAGTTAATGAACAATTCCATATTCGCCAAGACCATGGAAAATATCAGAAAGCGAGTCAGTATTGAAATTGTAAACGATATAAATCGCAGAAATAAATTAGTTAACGATGACGGTTTTATCAGTATGAAAATATTTAATGAAAATTTTGTTGCAATACAGCGACGAAAGACAAATTTAAAGTTTAATAAACGGATTTATGCTGGTGCAGCTGTACTTGATATATCAAAGTGGTTGATGTATAATTGTCGCTATAATTATACCAAAAAGCAGTGGCCACATTCGGAGTTGTTATTTACTGATACAGATTCGCTAGTTTATAATATGAAATGTGAGGATGTCTATCAAGATATTTATAAATAATGATCTATTTGATTTATCGGATTATCCAAAAAGTAGTGGATTTCATGATGATACGCTTTTGGCATGGTGAAAGATGAATTTATGTTTTCGCTAGTTAGGGAATTTGTCATACTAAGAAGTAAAATGTACGCATTAATTTTAGATGACGATAAACTGACAAAAAAGCAAAGTTATTCTTCGTGGGTATGTGAAAAAATGTATGAAATTTGATGGTTTTAAAGCAGCGCTAAACACCTGCACTAATTTTATTAAAACAAATGTTATTAGAACAAATCATCGCAAACTTGAAACGGATACAATTATAAAACGTGGACGAGGTAATTTTGACGATAAGAGATAATGCGAGGACGGAATTAATACACTAGCTACTGGATACTATGCCAGTGCCAGAGGTGACATATTCAATATCATATTTGATTAATTTTGTCTAACATTAAAACTACTGTTCGAAAATTTAACATTAGCCGATGGAGTTAGTAGCAAAATTTAAAAATTAATGGTTAATGGCCAGTTATTATAAGTTGAATTTAATGATGAAATTTCAGGTATTTGTTTTAGGAAATTTGATAGAATAAAACTCTCGCTTATCAAATCAGATAACAGCAAATATTTTGATTATCTTGAAAAGTTGAAAGATGAGCTTATGCTGAAATACGATAAACTTTATGATCCGATCAGTAAAGAAAAATACACAAAAATAAATAGTGACCTGAACCGGTCGAAGGTTTTTGCAAAAGATAGTAAGTATATTCTCACCAGGATAGCAATGAAAGAGTTATCTGAATGTGATGGAAAAGCAAGGGGAAAAATTAAATTGTATTGTATAAACACGATAATGAATTATTTCTAATATTTACTGTTGAGACATTGCTAATAGGAGAAGAAAGATAACTCTGTCTGTCTTCCTTGTAGTTTGAAGGGAGATAACCCTGTCTTCGAGCTGGAGTAATATTTACAGTCCGCTTTCCTTTGTCATCGTAATGCTTGTCTCTCTTCATCGTTGATCGTTCAGTGATTGATGAGGGAAGGAGATAAATTGTTAAAATCACCTGGTATCGAACAATAATAATTTTAAGACCTCAGAATGTCGCAATATGGTCTGCTTATAAGAAACCAATGTTCTGTATTGTTTTCGTGTAGGCAGCTTGACCAAAAACCACTTGCAGAATGCAGTATCAATCGTCCAGACCGCAGAAGGTAGAAATAACCCTGTCTGTAATTTAAGCCGTTACATCAATCCAACATGTCATTTTGTTTCCTGTACATATGATTCTGGCGAGCTTAATACTGCAATGTATTTTAACCAAGCCAGAAATGTGTAAGATTGTAGATTTCGCGATTTATTTTATATTTTGATAATAGTATTTATTCAGATAAGAATATTCTGATAAATGTATGCTGATCACTTATAGGAATTTCCCATTAAATAATTTTACAATAATTTCTAAAACATATATCTGTAAGGATGAGTCTGTAGTCCAGTGCTAAAGCGGCTGACTTCATACTCGAGGTCTTGAGTTCGATTCCCGTGACAGACATATCGTCGACGATGACGGTATAATGCCATGTTTTTAATATAGTGGGGGTCCGCGACCTACCTGCTCGAAATTCAACAGAAAAACATACACTCTCCCACCATATCACCACGTGGTGGGTGTACTTTTGCACTCCCCGGGGTTGATTATGGGGAAGGGTGTGCAGAAATCTATCTATCTATCTATCTATCTATCTATCTATCTATCTATCTATCTATATATATATATATATATATATATATATATATATATATATATATATATATATATATATATATATATATATATATATGGGGGAGGGTGTGCCGTCCTTAGAGATACTACCATAATTAAGTTTATATGTATCTGTGCTGTCCTTAGAGATAAGTACTATAATTAAGTTTATATGTAACTGTGCCGTCCTTTATATAAGTACTATAATTAAGTTTGTATGTACTCTCCAAACTTGCTAGAATGTCGTTTCGCCATCTAGGAGTTCCCATGGGGTTGTGCTGTCCTTAGAGCTAATGCTGTAAATATGCTACAATAATTAAGGTTATGTGTTGTGCCATCCTTGTATATAATTGCTGTCAATATGCTTGCTGTAAATATGCTACTATAATTAAGATTATATGTTGTGCCGTCTATATTATGATTAACATTATATATACTGCAAAAACATTGCTCGTTGAGGAATATTTTTTAAATTTCTATTCTGATTGAGAATTTTTTAAATTTTTATTCTGATTCAGAAATATTTTTTAAATTTTTATTATTAATATTTTTTATTTTAAACAAATATTTATAGTAGCGAAGGAAAATAATTTGTTTTTATTTCAGAGACCACCTTCCCCCGACAAATATATTTCTTCACCTTATTTTGTGCTGTAAAAACACTACATATTTTGTCACCTTATTTTGAGCTAGAAAAGGCTGGTGAAGTAAATGTCAAGATAGAAGCGTTTTGGAGGGGGAAGGGGGTCTCAGAGAGAAACCTCATTTTCCTTTACTACTTCCATTCTACAGTCTTGGCATATTAACCATTTGCAAATGAATCACTAATTTAGTAGGCAATGGAGTACATCAAGGAAAGAACTGTTTACAGCTAAAAGTGGAAGCAATTATCCACTTTACAGATGGTTAAACAAAATGCCAGGTTTCTTTCA
Source organism: Megalonaias nervosa (assembly GCA_016617855.1). NCBI lineage: Eukaryota > Metazoa > Mollusca > Bivalvia > Unionida > Unionidae > Megalonaias > Megalonaias nervosa. The sequence goes on from JAECUM010037536.1 coordinate 12,604, forward strand.
GACAGTCACCATAGTCTTTGGTAATATTCGATATCTGTCATTGCTTTGAAACACAATTTTGTCCTGTCAATAAAACAGCTACTTAAAGCAGTTTTATTTTCTCTTAATTCTATATATTGCTATGTTTAATGTAATATCGAGTGCATGTTTTTTATTTATTTCTAAATGGATAACATCCTAAATTTTGTGACCAAATGTACCTTCTTCAGTTGCATTATACTTATATCAGTATGGTCCTTCGGTTCGAAAACGAATTCTTTTGCCCACAAAGATGCCCATAATGTAAAATATGCCTTCTTCAGATCTTTGAGATATTTTTTTAAAATATAATTTTGAGTATCTAACACGAGCGGTAAGTTTTAAATAAGTCCACTTATTCTCTAGATCAAGCCCTTGTTTTCTCAATCAGGTGTGAAAGATATTTTGCATTGTATACGTGTTTTGACCCTAGGTCCTAAACAATTGAATCAAGAAGCGAAACCAGCAAGTTTAGTAAAAAAAAAATAATTTTTCTAAATTACAAACAAGAAAAATTTAAAGGAACTTACAGTATTGTGAATTAAATCTCGAATATTCCTAAATGTTCTATAACACTTTCAAAAGTATACAATATTCAGAATGAATTCCAACGGTCTTGAATATCCTGATGCACCAGAATGATGCAATACAAATGTCGTTGAACAAGTTTTCAATAATTCTAAGTAGTACATTAGGCCAAAACTTCAACAAGTACTTTGTAATTCCAAAGAATAATTTATCTAAATAATTCCGCAAGCTTTATATTTGAATACAGCTCCAAGCCCTGATCACAGATTCCTAAATATTGATAAAAAAACAGGAATGAAAACTTATTATGGGAGCCTCTATGTATACATATCTCACTTAGCAATAGTATTTTCTGGAATTCACTAGATGCGAGTCATTTCTAATGGAAAGTTCTATCAAACTGCAAACAAGGTCGTAAACAAGGTTAGGCCTTGAAGTTTAATATATATCTTACAAAACACAACAGAAGTCAAAGTAGGCAAAAACTCCATTTTTCACAAGCATCAAGCACTGACAAAACATCAAGCACACAATAAAAATGAAATATAGACAATCTTTTCTTCACTTTAAAATGGTTTATTTGCAACAGTCTATTTATATTCAGTTACATTCTATTAAAACAGTTTCATGCAATTCCAAATAGTTGCCATTCATACCGTTTTTTAAATAAATTAATTGCTTTCAACCCAATGTCTTTACTGTCACTCTTCTTCCTAGCCATGCATTGATACTTCAGTCTCATAATACTAGTCATGTGGCGCAGGGAGATCTCTATCTCTTCTGCTCTAAACAGATATAATCATACTCGATTAATTAGGTAAATTTGTCGCCTTTAGCAATATTTATATCTGGTGTCATTTTTATATACTGGTTATGTTTCTCCTACTCATGGCAGGCATATAACTTAATCCTTAATTAATACACAGGTCAAACCACACATGCGTATTACATCTTTTCTTACGGGACCGTTCGGGTGGACTATTTGTTAGAGCATCCGACTCGGATGCGGCAGGTTACGGGTTCGAACCCCGGCGGATTCACACCAAAGAACGATAAAAATGGTACTAACAGCTGCCTCGCTTGGCGCTCAGCATTGTGTCAGGATAATGTGACATGGGTGGGGCATGATGCTACATGTCTGCTGCATGATGCCCCAGTCCTGGACATCACTATAAACTGTCACACTGCAGACATCGTAGCGATATGACTGGAAAGTTGTTAAAGCTAAATTTAAAAAACCAAAACACTAACATACACACTATATGATCTCTGAAATCATTGCATATACTAGAACGGATAATGGATATATTTACATCTGCTTGTGTTTTAGTTATCATTCAAATTGCATTTAATAGGGATTAAGAAAAAAAGTTTCCTGCTCTCTGCTGAATCCTCATGTATTACATTAATATAAATCATACGCAAGAATGAATAAATGATGTTATCCTCCAACCCCACTCCCCGCAAAAAGCTACCCCCCAACCCCCCCAACCCCACCCCACCCCCCCCCCTCCAACAAAACCCCCAAAACATTACCTTGCATTAATCCAGTGTGTACATCGTGAAAACGGTGCAGTCTTTGGTTAGGAATTTCTGTCCACCAGAGCGTACGCTGAATGTCTTGATAACACATCGCCATACTTTCCATTTGTACTAAATTTTTTAGCCAATTTTGGTTTGGATTTTGTTCTCTTATATCTCTCTCGCTTGAACAAGTTAATGGTTTTTTTTTTTTTTTTTTTTTTTTCGCGGGTTTCTTTTTCTGTTCTTCTTCTTGCAAAACTCTGTATGTTATTATTATTACCTGGCTTACACGTTCTTGTCCCATGATTTTATGATATGCTTCCTGTCACATGAATTTGCGGATACCGCTCATCTTTTTTAGTTATTAGTTATTTTCGGTGTGGAACTTTTCACTCAGACAGATTGGTAGTTGTGAATGCACGTGCACATATATCGTTATAAGATCTCTTTGCATTTTGTCCAAAATTTGAGCATAAGGAACGAGAAAACCGTGCGTTGTGGGCCACCTGTGCGTTATACTGCATTTTTTATTACCCATTCATGGCTTTCGGGGTAGCTTTTAGAACAGTTGGGTACAAACCCCTTTTAAAGGCACTATTCTAGTAAAATTATATTTTAACCGTAAAAATGGACATTTTGCCCTTTTTCCCCACTTCATTAAATATCTGACTAAAACCATTTTTAAAAGCATTTAAGAGAAACCAAAGGCTATTAACACTTAAAAGTCTCCAAAGTAATGAAAATTCGTAGCCGCTAACTCCCAAATATTTATGGGAAAAATCATACGACAGTAATAATCACAATTTTCTCAAATACCGTAGGACACTAACCTCTAAACGTTTAGTATATGCCACCGGTCACTGTGACTCAAAATATCATGAAAGACAGAAGTACCCTACACTCTTTCTCACAAACATATCTTTTGAAATCCCATAGGCATATAACCCAAAAGTTTTAGGAAAAAATACATCAGCCATTGTGTCACAGAATAAGGCAAGAAAGAATTTGGTTTCGCCTTAGAACGATTTGATCATTTTCGTCGTAGATGCGTTTAACGTTAACTAGGGTGGATAATTGTTTTTTGTTTAGTTAAGCGACTGAACTAGCACATATCCAGTTGTAGTTCGCTTGCGGTGAGAGACACTAAAAGCACGGTATGCACGGGTATTTTACCCTTACTAATACTCATTCCCCTGGAGATTTAAGACAAGGGTTTTATCTAATTGATACACTGGACTTTTGGATTTTGCCAAGGAGTGTACATTCTCCATTCGTTCTACAGCCATAGGGGTAAGTGTTACATTATTATTTTATCTGATATATGAAGAATATGCAATTTTTAATGCCATAGAGTGAATTGTTGTCATTACCATTACGTGGATTTGAAACGATGTAAACTCTTGAATTGTTACAAGGTTAATTTAATAGCACGTATTTTTAGATTTTAATTCCGTACTTGTTATTACGTCCAGTTTGGTTTTATAATAGCTGTGTGCGTGTATGTGCGGTTATGAGGCTGTCGGTCTGGCCGTCTGTATGTCTGTATGGGGATGGAAGCAGGTGTGACCATCAAGGTCATACAAGGACGGAACTGCTGATTTGTAAACTTGTACGCATGGTGAATACATGAACGGTGTGTATGGCCAATACAAGTGAGCCAACCCAAGAATTCAGGAGAACTGTGTGGTTTGACAATGGACAAGTTAACCAGGTCAAAATGTTTTGTTTGCAAGTTTTTACAAATATTTAAATCACACGTGGTTATGAAATGTACGGGCTGGACAAATGAAAGTCACGAGTCGTGTGTTTGGTACAATTGTTATGTTGATTGATCATAATTATTTCAATCGAATACAACTGCTACTTTCATTACATGAAAATGTGAATCTCATTCCATTACATGAGATTATGTGAATCTTGCTTTCATTACACGACATTATATGAATCTTACCTTCATTTTTGAATATATGAATCACATTTTTATTTTTCCATTTGTGAATGTTAAGTAGTCGAATGAGTCGTGTGTTTGGAGCGTGAAATAATGACACTGTATATGTTATAGGGGATATATATATATATATATTATATCACATTTTTTTATACAACTTTTTAATATAACACTAAAACCTCTTAATTCTGAGCGAGGCAGCTGCTAGTACCATTTTTATAAGTCTTTGGTATGACTCGGCCGGGGGTTGAAACCCGCATCTTCTCGCTTCCGAGGAGGACTTTCCAACCACTTGGGCCACCGGAGCGGTCACATATGAATGGTAACTTGGTGACATTTTTCTGTTTTTGTGATAACTGGTTATTTATGTTTTGTGTATGACATTTGAACACCGGACAAACTATTTTATCATTGTACAGTGCAATCATACGCAAACACATCGGTGCTTTAAACTCAAGATTAATTAAAGTTTAGAAAACTGAATTACCAATTGTGGTTCAGTATGTACAGAAAGACATGTGAGCAGAGAATATGAATATTCCAGACTCTTCATATTTGGGATCATATTTGGGATAAAATTGTGTCATTATTATTATTATTACCAAAATACACGTAGAACTGTCTTCGTCATATAAATCTTGCTTATGGCCAATACAGGCCTTCGTACCTTTTTGGTTTTTTTAAATGCGCGACTGTCAAGGTTGTTCAGGACTCGGGACTAACTAAAATCAGTTTTATTTGCAAAAAGTATGTGCAGAAAAAGAGCTTATTTTCATTCTCCCGAAGTTTTATACAAAATCCACTTCTCCTTGCCACTCAATGAATTATACATAAGTATCAGTGGCATTTCATTTTCTGCCATACAGATTCCACATGGCTGTACAGTGCATCAAAATGTGCACAAAAAGTTGTCGCTTTTTTAATTACAAGTTATTATCTCTCTCGCACGCACACACGCACATATAAAACACTGCTCAATGGTGCATGTCACATAACCGAAAGAAATGAGACAAGACTGTTACATTTTAGCCATTTCTTCAGAGCACTATCACCCACCCACCTGTACTGATTTGTACATTACCAATAGCCATTAGAAGGGTTTTACAGAAATGTTGCTATAATAAAATTTATACAGGTCATGTAGGCACATTACTGAAATTTAATTAAATTTAAATGTTCTGAAATTTAAAAGGAGTAGTTTAACCAAAGTCTGTTAAATGCTGATTGCTTTGTACCTTCAATGCCATCAAAATCTTCCATATGAAAATTATTGATCGTTACCGATTGTTACATTTGTAGCCAGGTACTCAACTGGGTCAAAGAAAGAGAACGTCAGGTCTATTACAACAAAACACAGGGTAGTACGAATGTTTCCAACGGGCGATTCTTTTTTTGTGACATCACAGCAAGAGTCATTCAATCCGGCTTGTATTGGATCACACCATTAGGTTAGCCTCGCACGAAATTGTTACATTATTTGGCATTGTTTTTGCCGTAAGTATTCTGAGCGTGCTAATGACATTCGAAGGATTATGGATATGAGGATCCAACTAAAGCGAATAACTGCAATTTAAAGATGTACGTAATGAAATTTTAAAAAATGACACCCATTACTGAAATAGTCGGGTCTGAACACCTACATGGCCGGTATGGCTTTTACTATAGTTTTACGGTAATTGATGAATGTTCGTCAATACCGTATCTAAGTCCTATTAGATCACCACTATGCAATTTTGATTTAGTATTTAGATTTTTTGGATAGGAAGAAAACGTGTTACAGTTAAAACTCGTCGAACTATCAGTTGGTTACACACACTATTTGTTAATGCATTTTCTAGTTGTACATGATAAAGAGGAATTTTATAGATTGGAGGCGATAGAGGAGGTAATGTTTGGTTACCGGAGGTGATATTTAATAAATGCAAGGGCGCCCGCTGATTTTGTTTTTGGGGTGGGTGGGTGGGCAAACATGTACTGGTCAGCTTAAGTTTTACGGATGTAGGTGCCCCCCCCCCCCATTCCCGCTCCTATGTGAGGGCGCCCAAGAATAGATGTCACCTCTTACACCAAATACTGGGTTTCATTTGATCCATGACTGCCTTCATATGTCGCTGCCATTGTTGTCTTGCTCGCGGAGCATGTGTGGGATAGGTCCAATATATTACACCCGTATGAAGGGCAATATGAGCTACCTAACTGCAGTTCAGCAGGATTTTTGGATAAATTTTCAGCCAGGTGCTTTCCCTTGATGTAATTGTACCAAGTTGTTACTGTTGAGATCTAAAAATAATCATTTTTATATAGATGTCTCGTCTCAAGACGAGTTAGGGTTTTCCAGCAAATTTCCAAGTTCTCCAAGACCTAACACTTTTCCAAAACGTCTTCAACTTTCAACGGTTTCCTAGATAAGTTACATTCAAACGATATTTAATGCACGGTATAGTTCGAATCGGTATCCAGCAAGTGGGTGCGCGAAGAGCGAAGCTACAGAGCGCCTGGGACCGAAATTGCTTGGGTATGAACAGCAGCTCTTACAGGTTTAAGAGTCAATATAACAAGAAAATGGTTTCTACTTTAATTTTAGATTGCAGTTACTTCTGTAATTTAGTGTTCTGGAATTATTTTTGCCGTATTTTAAGTTTCGCTAGTTAGAAACTTTTAGCGCACGCACACACACACACACACAGACACACAGACATGGTTATTATCCTCTGAAAAGATCTGTTTGCAACTCCCACGGGTATAAATGTAAAGGAGATCGCCTTGACTTCGGGATACAGTGAAGTTGTACAGCTTTGTTTGGGGGATCGCTGGTGACGTTTTCTCGCCAGATATCACCTCTTCCTTATTAATTTGTGGTCATTTATTGGGTCGATGTTCTCTTTACATACGATAGCTTTCACTAATACAAATAGTGTGGTCTTTGGATGAAATTAATTGTCCCTATATTACGTCAATTCCATTCTATAGACGTATGTTGGTCGTTGATATTTCTCCGCAAATACCATGCTTACACTAAAACTCTGACCTCAAGGTTGGCCTAGTGGTTAGAGCGTCCGTATTGTATGCGGAGATCGCGGGTTGGAATCCCGGCTGAGTCATACCATTATACCAAAGGCTTTTAAAAATGGTACTAACAGCTGCCTCGCTTGGCACTCAGCATTAAGAGGTTAGTGTTAGGACTGGTCGGCCTGGTGTCAGGATAATGTGACTGGGTGGGACATGATGCTACATGTCTGCGACATGATGCCCCAGTGCTAGACATCACTATAAACTGTCACACTGCAGTCATCGAAGCGATATGACTGAAAGTTTTTTAAAAGCTACGTTGAAAATCACACACACACACACACACACACACACACACACACACACTAAAACGCTCTAATAAATTCCCTTCAGATAACATAATCAAAGCTTATAAGAAGTCATTTAGGGATACAACTCTTTTATGTATTAGAAACAGTATCGGGACCAGCAGTCTCCCCTGAGTATCTCCAGTTATCGTTAGCTGAAAGAATTGTAGGTAATACAATCGCCTTGTGACGAAGATTGTCAATTATACGCATACTGATAGTAACATCCCCACCCCTTCATCTTAAGGACTGAAAAGATGAGTAGAACTTAAGGCACACAGATACAGAAAGTTGGTGATATTTTTCTCGGCATATCAGTGACTGCATGCAAGAATAAAAATCGACCATACGAGAAAAATACTCGAATATCAAACCCGAATTCAAAGTCACGTGACCACCATCATGAAGTATTCCCGTGAATCTAGATGATTTCTGATTATTCGATTTATTGCTGTGTACTTTATTTTAATTTTGCATCTTGAAAAAAGGTAGTAGTAGTATGGATACAAAGGTCTGATTGACATTTGATGCAGTTTATTGCATAAGGCATCTTCCAAAAAAAAAGTGTCAGTAGTATCTGGGATTGTATTAACAGGTGAGAAATAAAGCACACAACAGTCAGAACCGTATCAGAGTATACTAAAAGGTTTGTTCCGAATTTCCAAAGAGGGAAGGTTCCCTTCAGCAACTGACTTTGCTCAAAATGAATTTGGTCAGATTTGTCTTGGCGAGAGGATTTCGGAGGTTAGTTCTATTACGGAATTATCTATTACTTACCTAATTTACACTTAGCGGAACCAAATCTCACATGTACTTGGGAGCAACGTTATGTTGTTTTCCTGTTTTTTTTTAAAACATGATTTGTTTATATCGCTATTCTGAGTCTAACCCATTTTGCCTCCTCCATTACTTTACCAGGTGAAGGTGATTGAGATTTTATTCCGCTTCCTTCAGCTTTTCATTTTCAAATTTCAATTTCGGTTCTTTGTGCGCTATCACAGATATTGCCCCTATAAAATCGGTCTTGTATAGTTGATATAAAGGAGCTGTTATGATTTTCTATGAAATTTAAATTTCAAACCTCGTATGTATAAACGTTTCTGGTCTTTGTAATTTCCTATACATGCATATGCCAGGTTAGGGTTTCGGTCAATATTTGTCCCAAGTGTTTATGAGAAGTGACATTTTTAATAACCTGCAATTCAATGCAAGTAGTGGATATATTGGTTTTGATATTTTCTGGATGTGGTCATTTATTCGCTTGTGTGTGAATGAAAATCAACTAAACATCGATCAGCCCAAAGCATTGATTTTATATAGGTCTTCAAGCAGAACATAAGTAGTAAGGGTTGGATCCTCATCAAATAATTATAACACAAGGTATCGTCAGGGGCAAATTCATTAATCACAAATAACACCGGTCCAGATAAAAATCCCCGGGGTACAATAGCCCTGACAAATCGTTGGTCTAAAGTGAAATTTTCGATAACAAATGCTTGCGTCCTATGAGATGCTGGAAGAGAGAAAATCTGCCAGGAATTGAACATTCATATATTCAGATAGGCAAATGTCCTTGCGGAAAACGACGATTTTGATTGGTTGAACAAAACATTCCTTGGAAAACTCCCATAAACCATCAATTATACTTCCTGCTTCGTCTTGAACCCTATTAGGTTGGACGCATTTCAAATTTCACGAATAACGATTATTACTTGATGCTTCTACGTTACACATTTCTTCGTTCATATATAGGTACAAAATTTGCTCATCTATGTAACTATAATTGCTGACGCTTTGATTTATTTCAGTTTATTTTAGTGCGCAAATTTAACAAACTAGTTTGTATGACTACAGGCACGTTACCAACTGCCACTGTCAGGCGAATTTGAATTTTCTATTCGGTCTGTTATCAAGTTTGCTTTGTGTTCTCGTTGTTTTTGCTGAATTTATTTGATGTTGTACTTAAATTGCTAAGTTTGTTGTTTGATTTATATGAATGTTTAAGTTTGATTACTTAGCAAGGAAGAAGTTAAGTTTAGCTTGCGTATCTGATGTTATAATACTTTAGTAAAAGTTACAGTGGTCATGTATAGTCTGAACGAAAACGTTCAATGTGATAAAAAGTTCACTATGGGCTAGTTTATTTCCCTCAGACATCATGACGTAATTCATCCTATTTGATACTGCCAGATAATTCCGTAAATTACCATAACGTTGAGAGTTTGGACTTGTATCCCTTTGCGCACATGAACATAGACATTAAACCGCTTTCTTAAATCCACGTGAACGGCAAATTTGTTGTTGTCATTCTTTTCCTTTGCTTGATTCGACGTTGTAAATATCGGAAGCAGACGACATATGTATGTACACTTGTAGTCGTGCATACACCTCTTTGCTGAAAATGGACTTGCCCAGGAACTGGAAATGGATCTCGAGCATATTGAAAAGTTTTGTTAACCATCAAACGCGCAAACGATGACGGTGTTTAGGGCCACTCTACTCAGTCGGGTTAAACATTATAAATCAATGAATGAATTGACCAAGTTCCTTGCACTTGTGGTTTCCATTATTAAAATCGGTAGGGGGTGGGTGGGTTTACAAACAAACGGGGCGGTAGAGTCAGACTTTAGGCAACACCGACCATTTCAGTAATGGGCTTCTCACACAATGTAAGCCTTCAACCCTAATATTTATGTTGTAGGACCAAGTACTTGGTGTCATATTTTAGAATTTGATTCTGTATATAAGTAGCAGCAAGTATTCACTTGTTTTGAATTCTTGCACATCCACATTCTTTTGGAAGATCATTATTTGGAAGCCCCAGGTGCATACGACAAAATTAATATCAAAGTATGTAGACATTTGTGGATGAAATGAACCTTAAGGTTAGTCCTACAATGTAAGACATCGATTCTAATATTTGTTTTGGATGTCGACGCCCAAAACATAAAAATCAGGGTTGAGGTTAGTCTTATATGTAAGACCTCAAAGCTGATATTTGTTTTGGGTGTCTAGGTCTTACTGCCCAAATAACGGCGCTGTTATGTTTTAGTCAGACTTTACTTACTCTGATGTCTTTTTCCTACTAAATTCAAATTCCCGCACAAGCAAATGGACATATTTTCAAGTTCCGTTGGCCTACATTCCAATATGCTGTAATGCGATGGAAGCCGGGAATACCGTGTAAGACTAGGTCGAGGTCTTACATTGTAGGACTACCTAAAGGTGTGATCAGGTACAATCTGAACTGAATGTCTCGCGTGCTGTGATGTCAAAATGAAAGCTTGGGATATTGATAAACAAATTCGCTCAACCCAATATTGGGACAATTCCAACCGACATGACCAGTGTGAATTTTACTATAGTTAGGGTAGTAGTAGTAGTACTGTTTGCTTAAAGAAAATACTAGGAACTGTTTCATATTTCTTATTTTCTTTTGATAAGTGTTGATACGTTTGTACTCCAAAATAAGTTTGTTCTCTTAAATGTTTATGGTGAAGTACCAATTAAGTTGGAAAAAAGTTCTAATGAAAGTCACCAAAAGCAATTGTTTCAAGTTCAGCTTCTTCCCACATACAATAGGTACTTGGAACAAATTACCACCATTAATTGCAGAAGCTCCTGACTTGGTAACTAACGAGCGGGAGCTTTCCAAAATCACATTTTAATGAACGACCGGTAGTCGGCTACAAGTAAGACATAGTGATTCTCAGGGCTATGCCGGTTGAGGTTCGTTATCTCATTGCCGCTACGTTAGCCAGATTGGCGTGTGTATGAAGAGACAACTACATACACTGACACTCTTTTACTTATTTCTGCCTTTCCTAACATTACCCTTCTGAATGTCCTATCGCTACCATCTTTACTTTATCTTTGACCACTTACCACCCTTTGCTTAATAGTCGATCGTGACTGTGTCAACGTATTTATGGAGAGAGATTAACTTCCATTTTGAATACATTTAATCTTGCCAATTTGATCTGGGGGAAAAGGTTGTATAATTTTGTGTATGTGTCTTTCCTTTTGTTTTTTGTAACATACATGTAGTTTTAAATAAACTTATTATAGTTGATATTCATTTCATATTCATAGTTTATTTCATATAGCTGCTGCATACTTGCCAGAATGTTAAAGAGCATTTTCATTGCAGATGATTCCAACTTCATGCAACTGTCTGGTCTTCTGAATTTTCCTAACTTATTCCTGTTATGTATTCCTGATGAAACTGGTTGGAGATGTCAGATTTTAAATCCAAAGTGTTAGATGGTGTCCGAGCCAAAACCCCTGAACTGCCGATTCTTCATATAGGTTCAAATGATGTTGGAAAAGATATAAACATATTCACAAGGTATTTTTGCTCGCCAATTTCACTTTAAAACATTTGCTATTATTTGTGCCCAATATTTGCACAGAACTGTTATAAAGTTTTATTGTATATTTTAAGTATTATCATAGTACTTTAACAGAGTAAAATTGTCTATTGATGAATTCCAAATAGTCTCTCTATTTTGAATAAGACCAGCATGATTGTCAAGAGTAGTTTTACGTTTAGCATCCATATTGACTATGTCTGTTGAGTACCCAGCAAACTACATTTATTAAGTGATGATTCCCACCAACCACGAATAAACAAGCTCAACACCTAAAGGAGTGGAACATTAATTAGGTAATGTGCTTGGCCGAGATCATGGGTACTTCTGCTACTGACGGACTTAGGAGCAAAACAATTATGATAAAAGTTTATCGTAGAGCAGCCAGATATATAAAATGCAGTAATAATTAAAATACCTCCAGCATGCACAATCAGCTATCATAGTTTTTGCATCCGTTGATGAGAGCAAATCATTTTATAATTTGGGTTATTTTTATACCGCCATTTTGTTATATCATCACTTTCCTCGAAGCAACTATGTAATTGTAGCAAAGTTGAGTAACAAAATACATGATTATGAACTTATTAAGGACAAATAACATGTATAATCAAAGGCCTGGAAAAGGTAACCTTTAAATTAGACCTTAGTTTTGTTAGAATTGGTGTTTCTGAAGAAGGGATGTTCTTTCACATACAGTTTTATGTAGACTTTGCAGAATCTGTAAAAATGGGTTGCATGGCAGGCCACGTTTCATCAACATATCATATTACTGTTTTTGCTTTATAAGAGCTGCATCTAACTCTGGATTTAATAAGTCAAAATATGAATCTCTGAGGTCAGTTTTATAACTATTCGTTAAGTACAAGTTAAAAGGCATGAAACCAGTGCATAAAAAAGTTTACTTATATTTTAAATTTTGGCATATATGCAACACTTTTGGTACCCATGATCTTGGCCTAGCACCAGTACATGCATCACTTTATGAGAAATTTTGGTACAATTGCATATGATTTTAACATTGCTACAGCAAAAGTGATCCCTTCCATTGTGCTTAATCTGGCCATGTGATGTCAAAATAGGTAAGATTATTTTCGCTTAGAGCCTGAGACTTCAAAATATTAACACTGATAGCAAATGTTTCTATCTCTATATCATTGGAGTATGTCCTAAATGTCAGCAGGTACCAGGGTGATGATTTTCTGAAATTTTCACAGCCATATTACAGGGGTCAAGCAAGACTTTCATTTTATTTTACTAAGTGACCTCTTTTGGACAGATATGGGAGAAGCGTTAGCAATGGAAGAAACTCGATATATATATATGACATAGAATGAGCAAGTAAGGAGTGATACTGGATACTACAATTGAGAACTTACGTTGATTTCGGCTTAAGGAAAATATCTAAACTTCCCATTGCACTCGTATCAAAACTACAGCCTGTGACTGGTTTTGCAACTGACGAAACTTTGGTGCTTATATCTACCAAGATCATTTCATTTGATTTTATTTTCTTTATTACTGTAGTTTGTCCATTATCTTCACACACAATAATCTCAACATCTTTCCTTCAGAACTTCATTGTATAACTCTACCGGGATATTATATCTTTATCAACGCCTGTAGATGGCGCTGATCTCTCGCCATCCTGTGTTTCAGTCCTTTCTTCACAACCTGGAATAAGGTCAACACTTGATTGTGCCCTACGTGCCAGATGCAAAAACCCTCTCGGCTATTTTTTTTAGCTTTGTTTTATATCTCTTGTTATTAACCCCAAGTGATTATAGGAATTAATAATTTTGTATAGATTGTTTAATTTTAATAAAGAATTGTTGCCGCAGACTTGGATCCTTGACTTCCTTTTTTTCCAGTTCGATTCCAGTACTTCGTGCTTATTAGCGATGTGACGCCTATATCTAAGAGGGACACCGCCGCCTAAAGGAGGTCAGAATGACATTCTCTCTCTCTCTCTCTCTCTCTCTCTCTCTCTCGATCTTAGAGTCGCTCCATCTATACATTGGGAAATTATGAAAGGACTTTATATTCACCCATCGGACCATAATAATGGGCTAAAAAGGAGCAATTAAAATTAAACATATTCCCTTTCTCATTCCTTCAGGAAAATTTTTTTTTTAGGAGTATGCTGCATCTATAATTACTGATATCATAGAATATATTGTATCTATAATTACTTAGAGTAATAATGCCACTACTAAATTAACTGATAAAAATGTGGATTTTGGAACATTCCGTTTTGCGTATTATAATGTCAATGGCTGTTGTAATTCCTAGTTGGTCAGCATGTAACAAAATATTGTCTTGTTAAGTTTTCCCTTATACAACAGAGCTCTTAATTACCTTTAGGAACTGCAAGTGATTCTTCAGAAGTAAGTTTCTCCGTAAGGGTTGACTGGACATTTTAAGGGTCCTTGGGCGTTCTCTCCTAAAGAGTCGCATGGGTATATTTCCACGCTACTCCAATCAAACACTGATGGCACTGCATCAGGGCACAGCCTTTCTCTTACTGGTGTCCATGACTTGTAATCATCTTGTAAAATGTCTTGAACACAACTGTCGAATTTCTAACCTGGTCAATTCCAATACAAAATATGGTACACAAAAAGACTAATGAACAATACTAAATTGTTCTGAAAGAGTACCTCAAGCAAGAAGAAATACTGAAGGCTTTTGCTATCAACTGAAAAATGATTAGAATGGATATAGCAAAAGAGAACAAATCTTTAAAACTAAGAAATTGTATGTCCTGAATAAGAGTAAGAGACAGATGGAAATTTGAAATAAAATAATTTAACAATATTTAAAAGCTTGTAAAATATAAATATTAAGTTGCAAAATTTAATTTAAAAATAAGAAAAAATAATTTAGAATACTCAGAATCAGTCTGATGTACAATAAGACATACTTCAATGCTGTGATTTTATACTAGAATTCTAGTGGTGTCCTTATCTGCAGCAACTTCTGCTACAATTTGCTCTGTTACCCTCATTTTGGAAATCCCAGACAGGCATATAATTTGAGAAAGGTCTCATATCTGGTAGAAACAGTCATCCCTATATTGTGGGGAAGAATTGTTTTACAATGCCAGGGTTTCCTGCATTGGTATCAACAAGTTTCACAATAAATACAGATACGTGTTTCCGATTTTCAGCCTCACGTACATGTATGACCATCAGCATCAAGGATTCAGAAAACCATGCAATCCAGCCAGCCAGCCAACCAACCAACCAAGTCCCATCTCATCTAAACAATGCCTTTTTTGTTTGATTTCTGTACGATTGTTAGTATGTCGGGACACGATAATCATAAATATTACCAATAGATTTTTCTAATGAAATAGGCCTAATCTTATTCGGTTTCTATTTCATTTTATAGTAGAGCAGCATTTTAAAGGCTGTTTTGTTTCTAAGGCAAATACATTGCCCATGGGCATATTAACGTCACCAATCCGGGCTGATACAGAAGATGGAGTAGAACCAACACTGTTCTGTTTGTAAGAACAAAGGAAAAACAATTTCGCTTGGAATGTCAAGCGATGCTGTTTTACATACAGAACGGAAATTTTTTAAAGCGTTCGAGCAATGAATCCGAATAAAAAATATCGAATTGGAGATATTTCGGAATTTGACTAATTGCACTTGGATCTGTCCAAAAGATTTCGTTCTTCCTAATACTTAAAACAGCCAAAGTCTGAAGAGATTTGTTCCTTAGATGATATTCCCACCTGTAACTGTCCTTAAGGAGCTCTTCGTAAATTTCTCCAATTACTTCATTAATGTGATCTATATTATTTAATCCAAAGCCTGACTCTTAACAGGTTTTCGATGTCATAGTTATTCATTCTGTACGATTTTTCTTTTTATTACAAACGATTTCCCCGATGTCAGTAAGTTTCAATTCCATTAATAATTTAATGTATTGTTGAGCTAAGCTGGGTACTGGAATAGCCAAGATGGTGTTTCTCTCAACAGATCCTTCTGACCGCATGTTATGTCTTATTAAATGTTTGCCCATTAGCAGGGCCGACAAGGAGGGGGAAGGGGACCGGAGATATATCCCTGGGTCCGGGACCCGCACAACACTTAATTTTATAAGACATATTTAGTTTGAACAAGAACTACGAGTGGCCCGGGTCTTTCTTACCCCAGGGTCCGTGATCGCTCTCTACGGCCCTGCCCATTAGCAATTACAATAGGTACTCCTGTTAAGGAAAATTAATTACAACGCCTGCTTTTTTCTATTCTCATTTGAAGTCATGTGATCCATTTACTAGATATAACAACCTCAATTTTCTCCTCGCGCCCTGCATTTTCAAGTGCCACGGTATGCGTCCAATAGTCCAGAAATTTACACCAATGCGATTCAGTGCTCGTTTATTTGTGTACCTACACCGCTGAGAGCAAAGTACATATCGGGATCATTTACAACAGAACAGCAAAGTGTGAGGAACCACTCGTAAAGACTGATACGTCAGTATTTTAGAATCAGCAAATGTAGGAGATTGTTTATATCGAATGAATGATTTGGATTTTTAGTGTAGCTTTAAACATTTTTAGCATATCGCTACGATATATGTAGTGAGGGAGTTTATAGTGATGTCTAGCACTGGGGCATCATGCAGCAGACATGTAGCATCATGTCCCATACAGTCACATTATCCTGACACTAGGCCGACCAGTCCTAACACTAACCTCTTAATGCTGAGCGCCAAGCGATGCAGTTGTTAATACCATTTATATAGGTCTTTGGTATGACTAGGCCGGGGATCGAACCCGCGACCTCTCGCATCCGAGGCGGACGCACTAACCTCGCTGACAGATGAAATATGAATGATCTCTAATGGCGGGCGCCTTAGACCACTCGGACACCAGCGGCCACGAGGAAAATGATTACAAGGAAAACTAATAATTTGATAGAACAATAGAATATGTGGAGTGATTTTCTATTCTACAAGCGGCAAATTCAACCATATTATATATATGTGTGTGTGTGTGTGTGTTACGAAAAGTGCAAATACAAATTAATAGTGAGGAAAATATAGAAATTTCACTTACCTAACAAAATCAGCAGAAATGCCCGAGATATTAATGAGAAAGTAGTTCACTCTTTAAGAGGTTGCCCCAACAACGGTTGAAGAAATAGTGTCCAGTTTAGTATATTACGAGATTTTATAGTGGACGGTTATTACTCTCAAGCAAAAATGACCATATCCGAATGCGTTGGCAATTAATGCACAACCAATCGGAAAATTTCTTATCATATAGGAAGGGTGTTTGACAAGCCAATAAAATAACTTAGTTTATTGGTGGGGTGGAGTTTGCATAATGTTTCAGCTAAATTGCTTTGATTTGGCTCTTTTGGTAATTCGGACACTACAGTTACGTTCTTTTGTCTTCAGATTTGTCGTAAACTGTTAAGGGTATGTCAGTGGACCTTAGAGAACAATTGAATTTCTTTGATTCAGCCATGGTGGCGTCTTAAATTAAACAAGTATAACACGGTTTACTAGAGATTATCTATAAACCGTTATGGTCTGTTAATGGGATTGCCTTAACAAAATATTGACTGCGTTTATGCCATTAAGCATGGATCGCTGAATAAATGGCTACGTTAATAGTAAAACGGAAAAAAAAAAAACTTTGTTGCAAAGCTCCCCCAAAGGTACTTTCCGTGACAAACATACGCAAAGATTATATTAGTGTTGCCTTCGGTGGATTATATTAAAATTATGTAAAATTAAGCATGTTATCGATTGTGCAAATGCTGACCATCACAATGGAAAAGAATGGTGGGTGTTCTACTATTCTGCCTGTAATCTAAAATTTTCTGACATTATGAAATAAAATGAAGTATATCTACAAATTCGAACTGAAATTTCCTTTTGCTATGGAAAATTCCCTCCGACTAAACAATCTCTGATCTTTAAAATATGTAAAAAATATATGCAACTTGTCTCACGAAAGATATGGTAAAAGATGATAAAAATGTAGAAAAATAATTCCTTTTGAAAATGAAGATTTAAATAAACGAAAAACAGTTTGCAAAATGGAATACCATAGAAAAAGGATGGTATTAGGTAAAGTATTTTGTAAATTTAGATATGCTTTTTACTAAGTGTTGCGGTAAATCACACCCAATCAGTTGAAATGCTAATGAAAGCTAGATGCAGCATGGGGATCAAGATCATGTTTATCATCCCTTGTGAAAATTTCACAACTGTGATATTGTTGAAATTGGAAATGATTATACATTGTTAATTTGGAGTTAGTCCCAGGCGTGAAGCTATCCCTTAAACAAGAAAAATAAAATAATTTTTAATTAATACAAATTTGGCAACTTCAATTCAACAAATTTACATTAATGAAATTTAATAGCGTGTTCAATTACGGATTCGTTCATCATGGCAACGAGTGGTGAAAACAGCACAATGTCCGCGCCTAATTTGCACCACCTAGCGTCGCTTCCTCTTGCCTCCGTCTCCCCACCTCGACGAGTATACTTTTGTTCTCCCTCTGATTTTTCTATTCTGAACGTTTCTTTTCTTTAAAGACTTCCGTCTTCGGACTATTCCCGTCAGTTTCTGGGAACTGTTTCCTTCAATGCTAAGATCACCACTAAATCTCTATATGCATCACCTCCCATATGTATACATTCTCAATTTCGTTGCTCAGAAACATAAATAGCTATCCACACTGCATTAATTCTGACAATAAGGTTACCTTAACGATTAACGGTCCTTACAAATTTACTGTATTTGGGGTAAGGTACAATCGTTGTCTCTAGTTACAAATGACCATTGTAATATACATCCAAGTCTGACCCATAAATTAACACGCGAGCGGTGTATACAACATTGCTTTATATATCTGCATACGTTACTATGACTTGCATCTAACTAGTCGTTCCACTCAATAAGATACATGCTCGATTACTATTGCATAAGATTCACTAAATTCTAGCTCACAGTAATCCCTAACCTACAATATCATCTAAGCATTAGAAAATCGTATATAAATATGTAATTATCATTAACTCGCGATAATCAGCATCATCCTACAATGAAAATTAATTCATATAACCCTATCAAATCCCACACATCTGAAAATTTGGATCGCATGCAATCAATTCCATCAATGCACTAGTAACTGTAAAAATAAAGAACTAAATTGAATAACAACTTCAGCATATCAACAGATTTCCATGAAATTGAATAAACGATACATAGTACGGATCTTTGTCACATCAAGCACATTTGCATAAAACAATCAAAATAGAAAATTACATGAAAATTAAAATTGCGCACCTTAACGCTGTTCCTTATCCACAATCGTGCCTCCCAACACTAAAGCTTGTTAACTTACAAGAGCCACCTGGTCTCCTTTTTGTTTAACGAGGAAACACTATTCTTTAGTTACTCCCCAGAGTCGTCGAGTCTTTTCTCGCAGAAAAATCTCGGACTAAAGAATGTCGACAGAGATCGTTACCTTTAAATTCACATACTTCCAAAGTGTACGCCTTAATTTAACTGACCAATCGTAATCAGTGGGTCCTAATATTTCCCCAAGATAATCATTTCTTTCGTCAGATTTGACAGCCTAAAATCTGAGAAATACGATGCATATCAACTTCCCTTTGAAAAATGATTATTTGACATGAGGTTCTTTTCAAGCGCTTATGGTTTGTAACTTTAATATTTCTCTTTCATTATACCGTTACGATGCCCAGGTCGTTTCTACTGAAACGCGGAGGCTGGCCTTTCAAGTTTAACAGCCGAAATAGAGAAAATGACGAAGTGACCTTTCACAAAGACTTTCTGGCTTGACTATAATGAAATTTTAATGCACAATTTATTCAACTTTAAGGATAAATACTCGTTCAAAATTCAACACATTACAGACACCAACAGTATCTGACCCAAGCTGGTCCCATGGTAGGATTCGAACCGCACCCTTTCGCTCACGAGTCCGCCAGGCCAACTACTAAGCCACCGCAGCTCCCGATGTTGGTTTAAATGAGAAAATGCCTTTCCACCATGTATCTTATCCCATGTTTTTGCAAAGGTAGAAATAACGCTGTAGTACGCTATGTTATAGTATATTAAAAGTTAGGCACGTGTACAATTGGTAAAGATACGCAGTCAGAGAAATAAAATTCTAGTTTTTGCAAAGTAAAAAGTATAGTGCAGATATAGGAATCTACAGTTGCTAACGTAAGCGGATTATAACGATGTCACTGATTGTACCTTGAAACGTGAACAATTCCTTTAATGAGATTAAAAAATGATCTTGTAGTTTCTACCTGCTTAGTAGTAATTAGTAGTTTAGTAATATCAGTCATCAATGTGACCAATATTAGAATGGGCATGTCTTGTCTAGAGTAAAATAATACAATAGAGACAGTCATACATAAAATTTTATTTTTTTGTAATGGATATGCAAGCTGTCAATTTTTATTAACATTTTATACAATGTTATATAATGCCTTGGTATTAAGACCATTAGGATACAATGTATCTAACTTCTTTTATCAGTCTATTCATGTCTCCATGCACAATATCTATTGGCATGAAAGAAAAATCGAGTAGAGTGATTATTTGTATTAAAATGTATTGAAATATTAGAGGAGAACTGAGGATCTCTATAATTATTTATATGAAAGCGACGATTATTCATTCTGTTAGAAACTTGTTGAAGAGTTCGTCCAACATATTGCATGTTATGTTTTACAGGTTATCAAACAAATCACATCAGTTGATACGCAATTAGCGTTATAACGTATAGAAAATGCTTCTTTTCTATTAGCGCTACTGAAAGAAGTACTTTCTCTTATATTTGTACATGAGAGCACCTATGTCTGTTACATTTAGATGACGAAAAACATCTTGCTTTATTTTCTGTCTATTTGGTTCTAATTAAAAAATCTTGCCAATTCTTGGGTCTTCTCTGAGCAAGAATTGGTTTATTTTTGTAAAGTGTTTTAGGCTGTTTATTGATAAATTTAGGAGATTCCAATATTTATTAATTATGAGGCCTATATTAGGTAATGAAGTATTATATTGTATTGTGAAAGGAATTCTGTTTTTCTCTATTGTACATTTTGCTGTGTTTAACGCCTCAAGATGAGTAAGATTACGGGCTTTGTTCAGCGCAGAATCAATTACATGTGTAGAAATAATTTCTATTTTGGAAATAGATTTTTAATTACTTTAACGAATGTTGCAATTGACAATCATTGAAATAATGCTTCAGTATCTTTTGGCCTGGCTCTATGGTATACCGTTTTTTTTTTTTTTTTCGAGACATGGGATGACATGAAGAATATTCCACATATTGGTGGATAGAAAGTGAAAACAATTTCCATGGTATCCTTGTATCTTTTACTTCATTTTTTCCCTTTGTGTGAAGCAACATTTCCCACAACAGTTCTCGGTCTTCAATGAATTTGACGTAATCAGCGAAAGGCAAACCGCGTAGAAACATGAGATGTTTATGCTTACGTTTGCCTATAGCGAATTTTCCGAATATGTAGATGCAATCTGAGCTGTGAATGTTCAGATATCGAACATATTTTACTGTGACCCTTTAGAGGACTTTTGTGGTGACATGATGACATTGTTCTGCCTAAAGTGTGCCCAGACCTTAACATCGGTTATGTAAACGTGGCAAGAGGGTAGATAAAACGCCCTTGTACACACTATAATCGTATATAATTTTGTTTTTATTTGCCAGTATTGTATTTTTCATTATTTCAGATAGTCAAACATCAGAATATGGGTTAGAATTACATGATGTCTATCCATCTTTTCATTTTTGTGGGATTACGAATCTCACGATACTTCTTAATATGTTCATGTAATTTTGCGTAATCAGCTAAAGGCTAGCCAATTAGAAATATTAGATGTTGTACTTCGTATTGCGCTTATCGATTACTATGGATATGTAATCTGAGCTGCGCTTTGTTGATTCTCTGACCACGAACATGTTGAACATTGATCCTTGCTGTTGGTTTTAGACTTTGTTGTGGTTATGTGATTACGTTCCGACCAAGATGTACCCAGACCTTGCCGCCTGTTATTAATATGTAGCACTGTGGTGGAGAATGTGATTCTGGACACGAGCACATGCATGTTGCCAAAGAGAAATTAAAAAATTAAATTTTATTTAGTGAAAGGTTATTTCCTTTCGGACTGGAAATAGTTTAAATTAGAAATAAATCGGTGCAAGTGTTCTGCATGTCTGTTAGAAAAACTGTTTTTACCAGTTAGACGGAGCTTATGGGTAATGCAGTCTTCGTTAGGACAGGTTTGTTTGGTCGGAGGTTTGTTGTATCGCCATGCATCGATGACACTCCGATATCTTGGTTGCTTTGGGTCAGCCTGATTCTAAATGTTTACTTTAATGGTAACCAAGGTGAATAATTGAACAATTAAAGACAAACCAATTTTCTGCTCACATCGGCATTACGTTCCCGCAAGATGGCCGAGGCTATTCATAGTAAATTCAGTTGGGTTACCTTCTGCCTTTTCCGTGTATTAACAGAAAAGGCCCAGGTTACTTTGACTGGCATTTCATTCTGATGAAATCAGTACAGTAGAAATAGACAAATCATAGGTGAAGCGAACGCTTCTATCGTACAGATCGAACCTAGCGACTGATATAGTTCATCTACTGGCTTGGCAATTCACTATATAGTGGAGGGCTACACGTGAAGAATAGACAATTCTCTGCCACTTTCGTGTTAATTTCTAAAAGTACTTGCTGTGTCAAAGAACCTTGTAGCTGTCAATTCAATAGTAAAAATGCTGTACCCATGCATTAGCATTTCATATACCAGTTTAACAGTCCGTGTAATTCCGGAGAGATTTTTCTAATATGCAAGCTTGATTGATATTTAGCCCCGAAGACCATATTTCCTGGTGGGAAGCATTTAATAATCAACTTTACTTTTCTGCTGACAAATGTCCAGATAAACAACGGTTTGTCGAGTTGAATAGGATGTCTGATCCCTCGAGGAGCTGTTCCCCTACTCGTCTCAATAGCTTTTCGATTGTGCAACAGCGGAGGCGTAACGAGTATCCTCGATTCGTGAAACATACTAATTGATAATTTTTCATATGGAGCCAATGCTGTTTGTGTTGATACACCTTATTCTCCACTGCGTCTTATTCGCCATGTTCTCGCTACCCCTCCACACATACGCACGCATACGCACGCATGCACGACCGCACATTCACGTACGCACACGCGCACAGTGTAATGAGTTCACAAGCATGCCTGTGCAACGTGTTAAATTTATATTGTTTTGGGCCCAAACTTCACCCGTCCCATTGTTTATAAACGACTAAATGACCATTTTCAAAATATCAGCGAGTAGCCAGAACGATTTAGAATGTAGACCGTGCACGCCCTCCCCCTTTTATCTAAGATCATGAACCATGAACGCACATTTCATCTCGCAGATAGTTTATAAATTGAACTGATAGGACCTTAGTTGAATCTACAACATTTTGTTTTGATCTTTTGATTCTTGCATGGATATATAAATTTCGTAAATAAATTCCAATTAAAGCATTCCATTATAAAGGAATCTAACATTTCTGGACCACCCATATCTATCTTTCAATCTAAAATACCAGTGTCCTTTGTATTGTCATGCCCTCGAATTCCTGGACCATCTATTAATGTATTGATTGCATATTCCGTAGAGCAAGTGCAGACGAACGTGTATGATAGTTCTGAAATTATTGTATCTAAAATTATTGTATCGTAACTATGCCGTTAATACAGACATGTATAGTGCAAAGACTAACTTTCCACATAATGTTGCATAGTATTTGAGTTACGCTACTTAAACAGTACAACGATACTCCAACATCGACAGACAGATACAGAAAATGGGAGCAGTTTGCAGTTCGGATCTTCAAAATAAAACAAAACTACACTAGATTTAGAAGGCAAATTACACACATATCATTTAAAATATATATTACGACAGAATTTTTGAGTAAAAGTAATAACATTGAAATTTTCTCTATATTATATTAGAACAAATTTTTCATTAAATTATATAGGAAGTAATTTCCACTAAAATATATTGAGATTAATTTTATTTTCCTATTACAACTATATACTACTTTAATAAAGATTGCGCCCTTACAAACAAGTGCAAATCCCCCTTGTAATATACATTTCCATGGTATACCAAGCCAGCAAAATTTGCACTTGTAAATTGTGTTAGTATTACGTGACCAGATTCTTAACATTCTTTTATGACTGAGTGAGCTGTACGATTCAGCCGTTTCTCTGATGTGGCAAAATCGTCTGCGTAATGACGTAGTTAAACATACTCAGTATCAGTAGGAATAGACGGGAGCCTCCTTCTGATTCGAGACGGACACACGCAAGCCTAACACTATTCAAAATTTGGTCAGGAGCATACGTTCAAATGGTATAAATAGAGAAGCGGGCTTGCGTAAATCAGTCCGTTCTGTCGAAAGAATCAGAAGGCTCCGTTCGTCCTTTCTTACAGGTAAGAATCGTTTGTGTTTGTAACTTTCTTTAAAGGATAGAGACTTTTTAATGTTAGAAATTTTTTCACGGTAAAGTTCATACTTTTGCAACATTTTCTGAGTTCTTTTTATTTTATATATAATGTAATGGAATGTTTAATTGTTTTAAAGAATTTATATTCATTTGTATTTGTGGTAATTATTATTGAAAAAGACGAATTCGCTACCAACTTCATGTTTAGATTTAATGTAAAAATAAAATTTTCTTTAAGTAATAAAGAATAATGTTTATTAATCTATTCCAAATTAGTATTCTATTTTAAATTTAATAAAATATATTTCTTCAAAATGATTGTTGCACTAAATTGCAATTATCGAATTTTATACTCTTTGGCTATCATGAATTTAGTCGAGATCTAATTATCTGTATTATATTCTAAAATGCAGAAATTATACAAATGTATGAAGTTGGTAAGCTCGAAGTAAAGTATAATTTTATATGTATTTCATGTATTTTAAATATAAAGGCTTTATAAGGTGTATCTCTAGAATGTAGTATTATATATCAATTTTTTAAATAAAGTCCGTTCTGTCAAAAGAATCAGAAGGCTCCATCCGTCTTTTCTTGCAGTCGATCTCGCCGTACCTTCGCATTGCCAAGTTCCCCAATAATGTAACCGTATCTACACCATTACGAGTGACACCTTCATTCTTAAGAGAGCCCGAACTTCCCTTCCCCCCCCCCTATCTCTGGACAAAGACATTCCATAAGTTATGAGTATTTCCTTCTCATACCAAGAAATGAGAAGGTTATGATAACAACAAACTTTTCATAACATATATAATAAAAATGTTTTATTTAGAGTTATCCAACTTCACAAAATTCTATAATTTCCGTATTTCAGAATTAAAAGCCAAATAAATTGCCAATAGTGCAAATATGCCAAGGAGTAAAATATTACAAATTAATACCAAAGTTATTTTAAATCAATGAATTTAATTAAATCTTTATTTTGAACTAGAATACTATTTCCTGTAATGTCGAAGTTAATTTATTTCTAAATAAATCATTTTGAAACATGAAGTTGGTAGTAAACCATTTTTAAAACAAAAAACCCCAAAACAAATCTAATATTATAACTTAGAATAAATTCTAAATAAATTTAAACACTTAGAGACTGACTAATTTTAAAATTCATATTGTATAGTAATAATAATAATAATAATAATAATAATAATAATAATGTTACCACCTTTTCCAGAAGGAGATGAAACAATCTCTAAAAATGTTAATTCTCAATCCACAGACGAATCTCTAACTACAACTAATTAAATTCCTCTTACATGGGAATTAAGGAAGTCAAAGATCCAAGTCTGCAGAAGTAATTCTTGATGAAGCCGTAAGAGCGGGGATTTTTTATATCGTGATCCCTATTCAATGGAGGAATTGTTGTCATTTCTACAACGACCACATCTGACGTCATCGCCTTCCATATTGGAACGTCATTGGGATTCGAACCTGGATTTTATTAGAACTGTTTAGTTATAGGACTTGTATTTTTTATTCTTAGGATTACATTTTGGATTATATTCACAAACCGTAAGTCCTATTTCCAATTTTTACATTGTTTTCTAGGGAAATTTTGTTAAAATATACAAAGCTTGTTGGCTTTCACTCTTTTCTTTGTTACTGAGTACGAGCTCTTGTAACGTAACAATACAGTGAATAATAGCATCTTCTTGTTTTACAATATACAGCTGTAATTCTGATGACTTTGTTATAGACACCATTAGTAGAATCAGATAATACAACAATTCTAACATTTTCTTTATCAAATTATATGAATTTAAATTGCAAATCCAAACATATTATTTCCTAAAAATTCCTTTAAAAAATGACTTCATAGCAATACCCTCCTCGATATTTGAGCCGAGTACTCGAGGCTCGATAATAAAAATACATTGAGATAGCAAACACAATAAAAAAAAAAACTACAATATAACTGTGAGGTATTCAACAGAAATTTAATCCAAAGAAAAATACATATATACAAGCCTGTTAGACGATTATAACAAACCATTCTCAGCATGCGGTTCATGTTTTCTTTTTCTTTTGTATGCTATTTTACTATTTTTTTAAATTATTTTGTATTACTTTTCATTTTATAACATCACGGAACATATTTTTGGACAACTACAGTTGTTGTTTTTATTCAACGCATTGTGGAAAAAATTCTTATGGATGTTACTAATAAGCCGACCTTGGGAGTATGTTCCTACTGCATACAGAATATCAATAAATAGAAGTAAGTGTCCACAGTGAGTTAAAAATGTTTTCAAAGAGTGAGTGGCATCAACTATTAATGAAGAGGAAGAAAAGTACGAATTTTAGTTTTGTGTTGGTGCTACCTTCAAACAATGATGTCAGTTAACTTCCAATCTATTTTTACATGCGCGTATATTAGAAAGAAATCTCATTTAAACTAAACTGAGGGCAGTCAAGTAAAAATATAATCGTAAAACATTCGTTGTGGTTTAATGCAACCGTGAAATGGACGTGTGTCACCCCGACTACCTTGATGCGTGGAAGAAAATGTATCGCCTTATCGTGTCAAACAAATTTGACTCAGAAATCGGCCGTTTTTTCGCCGATAGCTGCTCATGTCTTATGACTCAGAAATTGGCCGTTTGTTGGCCGATAGCTCCTGATGTCTAATGAGAGCTATTGCAAGATTCACTCAACTCAGTGTCGAGCGATTGGTCCGACATGCGACTATTTTATAATTTCAGCATACATATATAATGAACAACACCACAACATCGATTTATGTTTGTGACGATTGTTACGGTTGGGGTGGGGTGCTCCCAATATTTTATATAAACTATTATAGAAGTCCCACCCAGGCTTTGTTTTGTTGGAAGTTAATTTAGTGAAAGATAGATGTAAAGCTCAGAGCCCCCAATCAGCAATACCGACGGTTAGATGATTAAATATACAAAAAGGTTGAAATTCAATGAATAACAATTTCATAACAATTCAATAATCAAATGACTCAAATTTCCAATTACACTCCTTCCGCTTGACACTTTAATAAGCCTATTGCATCACTTGATTAGCAGTGTGAGATTGATTTCCACCTGTCCTTGTATTTCTGCTCATCTATTGTATCCTTTCTCTCTCCTATTTCTCCCAATTCCTTATCCTCTTCCTCCCCGATATTCCTCCAAATTCCTTTTACTCCTCCTCGACCTTCTCTAGACTCCTTCTCCTCCTCCTCCACTTTCTCCCCCACGACTGCACTTCTGTCAACTTCGACGACTGTTTCGGCTAGTCTCAATTCCGTCTTCTCCTCTTAAAGACTCGGGACTCAATGGGATCGGAAGTTCTGTCACCTAAAAAGCTTCCTTTAAAAACACAAGGACGGTACAATATTTTTCCTTAGCCCTCTCATTTCAAACTACACACAGCCTATCATCAGATAACGGCTATTAAATTTCTTCGGTCACGCATTCATTCACATCGAAATACCCATACTTTCATGTATTGCAAAACAAATGTCCTAATACAGCACGGTATCAGTTACTTCTTATACATACATCAATAAATTCCGTCAGTACATATTCCAAATCAGTACATATTCCTAATCACGTTATACTAAACAATCTCACAATAATCAGACGCATTTCTTTACCTTACAACTCGTACAAAGTACGCAAATATTCACATATTCATGCTCTGATATATGCATACGTCCATAGCAACTAATCTTAATACTTTTACCATTTTCCAAATTCACGATTCAAGCATGGGTAAATTCTAACATAACGCATTAATAAATGCACTGGTTTACTACGAAGTAACCTAATAGCGAATTACAAATGTAGTTCTGACCACAAACAGCTAACAATCTACATAATTCCGCCTCGCATGTAATAATTCTCTACATAGGCTCAAGCCCATGTCTCAAATACGCATGTAAATGGAACACTACAAAGATAATTCTAGGTACTAAACGATCTTAGTAATTAAGTATACATACTACAAACAATTACAATTATGATGCCGTAATATTCTGCCAAACTCGAGCAAATAACTTACTGACCTTTTCGAAGTTTTCTTTCCTTAGAAACTACCTCTGCGGTTGGCCGCCCAATTCCGAGTGGCTTCTTCTCGAAGTAAACCTTATTGATAAGCAATCCTTTTTGGCGAATACTAAATTTTCTCTTACGAGTTTGGAAGTATCATTCGGGTCTGAATTGTAATCACACCCTCTATCTCAATTTCGATTTAATATCGTTGTGACCCGATCCAATTAAACATAGCGGACAATGTCCCTCCGCTATATGTCAACGTGGGGACGGATAAGAACACAATCACCAAGTGGACTTTCCTTTTGATCCATGAACTAACTTTTAAGATAGAGGTGTGATAACGGCAAGCCGTTAAGTGACGCAGTCGGTCGCCTTTCCAACTCAAGTTTCCGGTCTGTGGCTGGTCATGGTAACCTTGCGTAAGAGTTAAACACTAACCCCGCGGCAATGTATAGAGATCAAACACAAGGCCGCGGTAATATTCCCAAGACAGGTAGATTATAGTTTATATGTGGCTCTATAGCTGGGGCTTAGCAAACGTGATAATGTTGCCAAACCAGAGAAGGAAGTACCTCTTCTGACTGGTTTGAAGCCGCAAGAGCCGTTCCTATGGGTTACTGCCGAGACATGAGACCATAAAGTACACATTCACATGACTAACATAAAAACGTGAGAGAAAAGCCTCATTGAAACTATCGAACCCCACTGGGCTGACAAAACAAAACAGCATCTGCATCAATATGTTTGAGACGGCTAGGCAGAAATTACACTTCTCCCTAAGATAGGTAAATACGGTAACACATTGTTATGTTATTGAAATATACATGCATTCAGCCGGCAGCTCCAAATATACAGATTGCCTGCTATAAAATTAGTCTGGCAGGTAGAAACCGTAGTATGATCCTTATAGAGGAATTGATGATGTAACTATCCAACTCAAAAACTGGACTTATTGAGCAGGGATTGTGCTAGATTTAAATCTTCTTTGTCAACTGTTAAGTCGTATTCTATTTTAACCAAGGTGTTTGAAGGTAATTTAATATCGGTAAGATTAATATGGCACTGTGAGCCTTTTATAGGATTGACATCTTGTGTTCACAGTCCACATGATCCCTAGGAATATGGTTGTACAGCGTAGATTTTATCCCTTGTTGTATCAACGCTGACAAAATCCGTTGTATTAGGACTCGGGTGACAGTTATTATTCCTATAGTTTCTACATTTATTTCTCAGTAATGAACTTTTCACTGTGTCCAAATCATATGTTAATCTAAAATACCTTCAAAGATAAATTCTGTCAGGTCCTCGTCATAGGTTATCCAGCATTTCTTTGACAGGCTGGATTGTAAACAAAGCAACGTGCAATGGGTCACAGAATTCCCTTCCGCATCAGCATAAATGCCTCATTACTCACTGTGCACTGTCGCCAAAATACACACAGACAAAAACACCAAAGTCATCATATTCTAAATAATAAACAAGCACCTTTAAATCAAGACCAAGAACGCCTGGATCTAACTCTTGTATCACCAACAAAATGAGAGTAAAAAATGCTCTAAAACAGACTTGGACTATGTTCGTGGGTACTGAACCGGAAGTAGTAGTTGTGACCCGTGTCGATTAGCATATCCTCTTAGTTCAATATATATTAATTGCTTTTACTGAGACTTTTTCCCCCCATGGATAATTGCCAGATTTGGGGCTGGGATGTTTTTATTTATCTTCCGGAAGTGCCCTTTATCCCTCATTTTGTATTTGGCTAACTGATAGATTAAAACCAAATACATGTCCACACAATCATGCTAGTCCTATAGGGCACGTGCTGAATGCATGCGTTGTGTAGCTTCAGAAATCTCTATAATTGTGACCTGTAACGGTTAAAATGTACATCTATGAAATGTCCATTTTAAGATTTGTATACCTGTTATTAAGAAAACTTGCAAATTGTAAGCTTGAAATTATATGCATCAGCTGACATACTTCATGCTAAAAATGAAAATAAATTACTTCAGTCTGAGGTGGTGTTTCGTTTTCCGTCTCTGTTATCTGTTTGTACATGCCCGTCAACCAAGATCCGTTATGTTCTTCTTCTACTACTACTACTACTACTAATAATAATAATAATAACTACCCAACTCATTTTGCATATAACTCTTTGATGTTAATCTTTTTTTTTAAATTTACCTTGGCAACTATGCATCACAAAATCCCCTCCACACCTTGCTGTCATCTAAGCCATGAATATTCTAACCTTGATCTTCCATGAAGAACTGAAACTTGATCAACAAACATGGATTCGAGACTTTTTATTACAGTGTTACTTATCTTTGGGGAAATCATACCTTGGTGTGAGTGGCAATCTTGGGCAGATGGGCCAGGAAGGAAAATCTGTAAACCGATGTCGGAAATTTCTTCATTTATGTAGAATGGGGAGAACTATAATATGTTAAAAGATGAGAAAGATAAGCGTATGTAACAGTCAAATAATTATTTCCAGTGTAGATGATAAGAAAAAATCTTGCTTCTTAGATCTTGGATGTATCCTTTACTTTAAAGCCCCAATGCCAACGTGTAAAATAAATTTCCAATCCAAGTAAAGTTTGGAAGGAAGGAAATGATTTGTTGTAAAAGGCTGTCTGACATAAACCGTTCTTACAATTAATCAAGATGTTGGCTTTAAACGACGTTCAAATATTGTTTAGAATTAAGAGGTGCCACCACTTAATCCAGTCACCAAAATCGCTCCCAATTCCATTCTTTTTCGGGAGTGCTCCAAAAGTAGTGATGTGATACTTTCGACAAATTCCGTTAATGACAAATCTGATAATAACAATATGTCCACGTGGAGCACAAACTGATTCGAGAGGGAACAAAGAAAAGCGTGCATTAGATAAAAAAAAAAAGACTCTGGTGAATAGTAGTGATCAGCTTGGGGGTGCTGGAAGACATTGAAGGGAGAACGTAGGCTGAAGACAAACCTAGTTATTGCGGATTTCCATATTAATTCGTAAGCAAACAACACGGACTTTTAAAAAATAATATGCGTCAGTTATGCCTTTAAAATTCTAGGCCGAGTACTGTGTCATATCAAACACAAAATGAGAATAGCGTATTACATAAGGATCACCTACTGTATCCGAAATAGTGTGGTCTTTGGCTTCTTATAAGATATGGATATATTTGATTTCAACAGTATTTTTACGCGGACGTCATAATGGAAAATGAATAAAACTCGAAAAAGAGCTTGAGGCTTGAACAACAACTTAAACATTTTTACAACTCTTTCCTCACTTACAATAACTTTTACTTTGATACGCATAGGATTGCAAATATTGAAAAAGTTCATGACATATAAAAATATAATTGTACATTCGATATTATAATAATATTAAGGAGTAACTAATAAATATATATAGCTGACACATATTAATGTATACTTAAAAGACAAAATATGATAATATTCGTATCGATGGAGCCTAAATACGTACTAAATATATATCTGGTTAATGTGAATATATAAATAAATATTAAATAAATCGCTTAGTTGCTATTATGTACATTTAGAGGCCCTAACAAATCTCCTTGTTGATCTCAAATGATTGCAAATGTTATGCATTAATAATGAAATTATGTCTATATTTATGGGACAAAAATCCTGTTCTGTATATGATAATAAAACGTTATGCACAGTGCTCTACAAGAAAATGCTTTGGGGTTTCTGGTTCACCACGGAACACCTGTTGCTAAATTACGATATGTCTTTTTGAATATCGTCTTTTAAAACTATACAACCTTGTGTGTATATGTATACTTTTAGGCGTATCTCTCAAATAGAATGTAACCTTTTCCAGATTCAAATTTTAAGTGTGATTTAATAGAGTTTAACAAAGGTGTGTTCCGAATTTACAAAGGGAGAAAATTCCATTCCGCAACAGACTTTGATAACAATGAAGTTTGATAAAGCATCCAGACGAAAGGCGTTTGGAGGTTAGTTCTCTCACCATGTTGTCTAACCCGTAACTTGCTGGACACATAGCGGACCCAAAACCAGCATGTATCCCGCAACCATGTCATGGTGAATTTTTTTAAAAACAGAACAATATCATTCTCTGTTTATATCGTCATTCTGAGAGTTTTTTCCCACTTTGTCTCCCCAAAAATTCTAGCAGATGATATGGATTTTATAGCCGTGCAAATGATTCTACCTGCTTGAACTTTTTTTTATGCTGGGTGTATATAATGTCATTCTGCTCCAAAATACGTCTTATAAATGGGAAAAAAGAAGCAGTAATGATTTTCGATGAAGCTTGAATTTCAGACTTTTCTATGCTTTCGTACTTATTTCCTAAAGTTTTATATGCCTGGTTAGGGTTTAGTCCAAGTGTTTTGACAAGTGACATTTTTAATAACCTTGCCATTCATGAAAAGTTGTGGTTATATTGCTTTTGAGATTTTCTGGATATGGTCATTTGTTTAGTTTTTAATTAAAATCGAATAACCATTGATCAGCCCAGAATTTGATTTTACATAGGTCCTCAACAATTATTGGTCTCAAGGTATCACAAGGGGCAACATTGTTTAAATAAATTACATGAAATTATGGTAACGATCCCCGAGCCACGTTAACACTGACAAATTGTTGGT